>PVJH01014834.1:0-55583 GCA_004026705.1 Nesogale talazaci | reverse complement strand
CTAGTAGATCATGTTGCTCTACCTGAGTGGACTAGCATAATGCTGCCAGAGCTAGACTTTTGCTTCAATTATGTGCTGCACTATCTGTGGGCCAAGGCAACCCATGGACCATATCTCTTTGCATTGTTAGAATTTGAGAACCCATCAGGAACCTGCTTTGCTACATTACTGGCTGTTTCTGTCCCACCTTCCCATCTCCTGCCTGCAGGCCAACTCTGTTTGCCTTGCCTGAGGGCAGATTCCACTGTCTGTTTCCTAGACCTTGGACCAGCAGCTAGTGTGAATTGAAGGACCATAAGTATATTAACTGTTCCATGAAAGTCAGTTGAATTAGCCCTCTAAACTGCTGTGTGGATTAATTAGCTATTATATTCTTTTCCACAATATAAATCAACCAATCTATCTATTTATCTATCTATCTATCTATCTATCTATCTATCTATCTATCTATCTATCTATCTATCTATCTATTATCTATCTGTCATCTATCATCTATCTATCCTTCATCTACCTCCTAATCATAAGTGTCCTGGTTTTGTTTCTCTAGAGAACCCTGCCTAACACATCTAGGAACCATCTACTTTCTTCACCACATTTTTCTATAGTACTTATCTTTTCAGTGATCTGTTCATGCGATTGACCATCAAATAGGGTTATTGTGTTCAAAATTCTTTATTGTTGTAAGGTGCCATCAAGTTAATTCTGACTCATAGTTATGTACAACAGAATGAAACACTGTCTAGTCCTGCACTATTCACACAATTGTTATACTTGAGTCCACAGTCACAGAGATCAATAAAACTCGTTGGGGTCCTTTCACCTTGAATGATGTTCTTCTCCTGGGACAGGTCTCTCCTAACAACATGTCTAAAGTATGTGTGATAAAGCTTTGCCATCCTTGCCTCTAAGAGGCTTTCTGGTTGTATATCTTCTAAGACAGATTTGTTTGTTCTTTGGTCAATCCATGGTATTTTTAATATTCTTTGCTAACACCATAATTTAAATGCATCCATTCTTTTTCAGTCTTTCATATTCAGTGTTCAACTTTCGCATGCATATGAAGTGATTAAAATATTATGACTTTGATCAGGCTCACCCTAGTCCTTATAGTAGCGTTCTTGTTTTTCAACACTTTTAAGAGGCCTTGCTCAGCAGGTCTACCCAAATGCAATGGTCTTTTAATCTCTTGATGGCTGCTTCTATGAGAACTGATTGTAAACCCAGGAAAGGTGAAATTCTTATTAGTTGGTTTGACTACTTCTCAAACTACTGACATGATAAAATAATTAAGATGTAAATGTACTTATATTAGAGGAGTGAATAGGACACACCCCCTACCACCACCCCAACCAGACCCCAACAACAAAAAAACCTTTATGGGGGCTAGAAAGATATAGAGGAAGTGAACAGGGATGAGATGGTAAAAAGAAAACAAGAGAAAATCTTATCACAGAATGCTAGAGACAAAGTTAATAATTAAATCCCATAGTGAACCATAAAAGGGTGTAATAATCAGAGTGGTTTTGGTACCATGATGGGATAGATAACAATACTAAAGTGGGTTGAGGTAAGTAATTGCGAAGGGGGAAAAAGTGAGTATATAATAATAATTGTAGGGAACCCATGACAAGAGTAAAACTTGTCTAGGTTCTAAGTAGACACTTCTGAATTAGTTTCTGCCCAACCTTCTGTGAAGCACACCATGAGCTAAGCACGATGATGCTCTTAGAAGCTTGCCTGGTGGTGAACGAGACATCCTCCATGGAAACACCAGAAGAATTGATGTGGAAACCTGATCGAATGGACTGGGGCCTACCTCAAAATTACCTGTAGCACTTGGACTTAGGACTGAAATTCCCTGATGGGAGAGGAAGCAAATGATGGTCGCCCCAAGACTGTAGAAGTGGTGGTCGTTGGATCTTGATTGGATCCCTGGCTTAGCAGGCACCCAATGAAAGGGGACCCAGAACCACTGTATATTTACAATCTCAATGCCTTCCTAGCAGTAATATGACAGATATTCATCTGATAGGCAAAGATCCGACTTTGTAAGAAATGCTACAGGAAAATTTCCTCCAGCATCAACCTCCACTCTCAATATAAAGAGAGCTTAACTATTTAAGAATTCAATCTGCACACATTAATAACTCACAGATTGCAGTTCACAACTGGACTGTGCTTGCATAACCTCCTTTCCTCAACAATTCCGTAAACTCTATGCCACTGGGAAAATTATTGATGTTATCAATGGAATCACTTTATACCCCCTGAGGATAATTCATATATATATGTGTGTATATATATATATGTGTGTGTGTGTGTGTGTGTGATAAAATATAATAAGACCACTAAAGTTAACCACAGTAGTTCATACCCATGGGCAAGCAGATGGGTTCTGGGTGCCCACCTAATTCTACCCCCAACCCAAGAGCATTTAGTTCTTAAAACATGGCCCTGCTTGAAACTCTTCTTCATGAAGTGATCACTGAAGACCTGGTGCTACAGCAAAGTGTGGTGAAGAAAGCACATGTTGCCCTGCTTTCCATTGGAATGGTGTCTGGGATCTTAAAGGAACGTATTCAAACAAGCAGCCATTTACATGAGGTGTCAACAAGATTCACATGAAAGAACCACACCAGTCTGTGGACCCCAAGATGACAATAACAAAATCCAAAGATGAGAAAAGGGAAAGTATAAGAGCTTAACTTGTGAACACCCAGTTTGTAGAAGACTATGGAGGAGAGGGGAATCGCAAAATCTATCTGCAGAGTACCTACTTGGATTAAATCTCTGGCAGATCTCTTCTGGCCACAAGGAAGGGGCACAAACAGCTTTGCTAACAGACAGAGATTATTGTAAACTTGATTATGGTGAATGGACCTAAAGTATAATATGATCCCTGGTCAGTTGACCTCCCTCTTAACCCAACCTGAATTTGATTTAGGTTTAAATCTTTCTCACTTGTCCCACAACAGAAATTTACTCTCTGGCCTATTTTAATACTGCTGCTGGTCTTTTGCTGTGGTGGTGGCTCCATGTTGTTTTTAGTTTATTTTCCCTTGTTTTCATTTTTATTGTTTCTGTTATGTTTCCAGTTTATGAAATACAGAATGAGTAGATACATAGAGACAATAACTGATGCCGTGTTTATCAGCAATGGGGGAGGGTGATAGGACTTGGGAAGCAAATAATGAATGCAGGAGGGGGCAGGATGCCCTAGAATTAGTTATTATGATTATACATAACTCTTCAAAATCAAGTTAACTATGGAAGTATATAACATGAATTTTATATGAAAATTTAACAAAAACAAGTATAGACTATCCTTATCAAAAGCTTGACTCTGAGGGACAGGTAGGCTAGAATATCATGTCTTCATATAGTCATAGTGAAAACCCAGTCAGATTATATATATGAATAGTTTTCAATCAGTAAGGATGTTGTCATCATAAAAGGAATTCAAAGGGATCAGGTAGCAGGCATCAAGAACTAAAAATTATATCATTATAAATGAGGGGAAGTGGCTGAGCCCCGGTGGCGTAGTGGTTGTGCGCAGGACTGCGGCCCACTGGGATGGAGGTTCAATTCCGGCTCCCAGGAGCAAAGGCTGGGCCTCCTACTCCCACCACCAGGGCAGTGATGCCTTAAAAAAAATAAAAAAAAATAAATGAGGGGAAGTAAAGATTGGGGACTCAACTTATATCATTATAAATGATGGAGGGGGTACAGATTGAGGACCCAAAGTCCATCAGTAGGTGAAGTGACATCCCTTTACAGAGGGGTAGCAGGGAGGAGATGAGCCAGTCAAGGTACAGTGGAGCAACAATGAAATATGCAACATTCCTCTAGTTCTTTTTTTTATTGTTGTATATAAAGGAGAGGTTTATATACCAGAGGAATGGAATATTGAGGAAACTTCCCAACTCAGTCCAGTCCAAGTCCATAAGTCCAATATTAGTCCATATGTCTGATACAAATCCTGTTCAGACTCAGGAAGCACATGCAATGAGGCCAGGACAATCACAGGCCAGTGGGTGCAGAGTCTTGGGTATCCAGTGGGGGTAGAAGCATCTCAGCATTGACAGGGGTCTCCTCATGGCTCCTCCAGTTTCTAGGGCTCAAGGTCTATGTGTCTTGTCAGTAGAGTGTCTCCAAGGGACTGACTTTCCTCTAGTTCTTAAATGTTTCCTCCCACTAACTATCATTATCCCAATTCTGCCTTCCAATTCTAGCGGACCAGGGGATGTGTACTAGAGCCGGAAACATGGGGAATTCAGGCAGATGAATCCTTCAGGACCAGTGGTGAGAGTGGTGATATTGGGAGGGTGGAGGGAAGGTGGAGTAGTAAGGGGGAACTGATTATAAGGATCTACCTATAACCTCCTCCCTGCAGTTTGGATAACAGGGAAGTGGATGAAGGGACACATTGGACAGTGTACGATATGGCAAAATAATGATAAGTTGTAAATTATTAAGGGCTCATGAAGGAGGGGGAGTGGGGAGGAAGGGGATATCAAAGGCCTAAATAGAAGGAGGATATTTCGAGAAGGATGATGGCAAAAAATGTGTACTTCATTACAATTGATGTATGTATTGATCATGGTAAGAGTTGTATGAGCCCCCAATAAAATGATTAAAAAAATTATGTTCTGCATCTTGTAAATTAGACATAAGTTTGGTGATTATTATTTTTGTAATGTATTCTTTGTGATAGCTTAGCATTAATGTTTAAAGCTCTCCCTCAAAACATTTGTCACAATGGTAACCACTTCTTTTTAAAAAAACAGAACTGGAATCCCTTTGTTATACAGAGGCCCTTCAACGCTTTCTGTTTGAAACTTCTCCCTTTAGGCCAGACTGAATAGCAAATAGTTTGCTGATGACAACAGGCTCATTATTTAAAAGCTTTGCAACTAAGATTTGTCTTTATCACAGGAGCCTGAGAAATCGCATCTTTGTCAGGCCTTGATTGGGACCAGGTCCTTTCTACTCAGGAGACAGTCAACAGCCTTTCATTGAAACACCTAAGAGGAAGTGTTGTCAATGGCAACCTTTTATTTGGTTGTGGTGACCAGAACTCTGGGATATCTGAGTGAGGTTACAGTAGTGCATATGAAAAATGCAGGAACATAAAATGGAAAGAACTGGATGCGGTCGGGGTTGAAATATATTGTGTGTGTTTCCAAAGTGCTCTCATTACTTACAGGTTGAATGACTTTTCCTCAGTTGCTGAACGCATTCTTAATTGGTCCAACCATTAATGATCATGGCATGGAAGATTAAGAGCCATGTTGAAAGGGGCTAACATACTTGTTTTTTTTTCTCCAATATTTTCATTTTTAAATCACTGTTTTCCTTGTTGACCTGGGCAAGCACTTCAGTCGTCCCCTAGATGTATTTGGTTTGCAGCTAACCCATACCTGGTCAAGTGGGGCAGACATGACATTTTGCCTTATTTCCTAAAAAGTCTGATGAGTCTGGAGAACAGTCACATAGACACCCTGAGTGTGCCCCTGAAACTTGCCAGCTTGGGAAGCATTTCTCACTGCCCTGAAGGCTCCCTTTTCAAAGCAGAAGGTAATTAATTTTGCTGTCACATTCAATTTCCCTTCTAGCAAAATCAAATCCTGGAAAAGTATTCAGAAGTCAGCATTCCCCACAATCGCACATTTAGAATAAGACTGCGGGTCACTCTACATTTCCTAAGTCTTTGGCAGTTCTGGAGATTTTAGAAAACTTGGTCCTTGGCATTTTTCTTCACCTTCATGATCTAACCTGTTGAGGTTAAAAGTCCCCAAACTTCACGGTCCTCTTCTCCACCAGTGGCTTGTTTGGACTCTTCTCTACACGTAGACAGTCTCCTTGCCTGCCATTTGCTGTTAGTTGAAGTCCTTCCAATCACATTTATATGCCACATTTTCCACTGGACTTTTACATGTCTCCAGCAAGAAGTGATATATTGGGTCTATTCCCCACCTCCCCCTAAGTTCCTGCATTATACTTCTCTAGGGTTCTATTAGTTTTCAACATCCATTAGAAATAGCGGTGGCACATCCATCTAATCGGACATCACATCTGGATTCCAATACTAATCTGCCTGTGATTGGTTGTGTGTTGTGAGACAAGCCATTTTACAAGTCAATTTCAAATATAATTATTTATAAATAACGCTTCTCTATCTTTATTTAGTGTAATATCCTTGAAGAGGAGTTTATTGTTGAGCATTTAGATATTTTTGTGACCTCTGAGAGGCCTGGATCAGACTTTTTTTTTTAATCAGCTAGAGATATAATGATACTTTTTCAATGGATAATTTAATTTTTCTCTGTCTTCGTACAGACACATACTTGATCCATGTGAGCACAGAGAATTAGAAGTGAAGGGTCTCTTGCTCTCCTGCTCTCTGTCTCAGAATTATAGATATTTATTCCTCGATTTTCCTTTGATTTCTTCATTCAGGAGAATTACAGTATTAGAGAGCTTGCTCCAATATGGCCCTTCCCTATCCATGCATGTGAATATTCTGATAACTTATAAGAAAACAACAATAAAAAATAAAGCAGCAATGAAGAAATCCTTCATGCCAGTTGCACATGCTAAACATGTCTCTGCCATAACTTTTATTATACTAGAAATACCTAGAGCAGTAGGTTTTAGAGAATTTTATTTCTAACAAGGAGATAAAGCAAGCAAACAAACAAACTAACCAAAACACAACCCAGAGTAGGAGAGAAATAAGACTTCTGTGTATTGTGGAGGAAGAAGAGCGTACTCTGATAATATCTATCAGAATCTAAAAGCTACACATTTTGATAAAGCAATTTCACTTCTGGTACTAGTCCTAAAGAAATCCTGGCTTACAAAAGCTAAGATATCTGATAGGGCTTCCAAAAGCTCATGGAAAATTGGAATGGAAAGACGGGAATATTTGAAGGCCCCTGTGTAGACCACGAGGTTGTTGCCATAATGCTTGAAGTAATGGAGAAATGAATCAGCCGAGATGATCCATAGGAGAATGACTGTCTACATTCGGGTGTACTCAATACATGGGTTAGAAAGTATTTGTTAAATAAGGTAGATCCAGATGTGCTTTTGTGGAAAATAATCTAAATTGGTGATGTAAAACCCAGACCAATTGTGTCTAATATACACAACGTTACTTTTATTAAATAATAGTAAAACTAACTCTATGTTTCTCATTTATAACCAATGCTGTTGAGTTGATTGCAACCTGTATAGAACAGAGTGGAACTCCTGGGGTTTCCAAGGCTGCAGTCCTGATGGACATGGACTGCTCCTTTCTTCCAAAGAGGGGGTGTGGGCTCCAGCAGCTAACTTTGGGGTTAGCAGCCAAGTGCGTACCCCTGAGCCAGCAAGGCTGTCTTTCACATGCGCTTAAAATATGTACATCTGTATGAAATGTGTTTTCACATAGGAAAATTCATGTAGAGACATTCAGCAAATTGATAAAAGCTACTCGTGGGCTTTGGAAAATATGTATTGAAGTGCATAGTATTTATTTCACTTCTGTTTCCATATCCCAAAGAAACAAAACCAAACTACAGTAATACTGATGCCACCTCATAAAGTTGCTGAGAGAAACAGGACTTGACCACCACAAAGAGAGAAGGGGCCAGAGGAAAACATGTTATTTGCACTCAGCGTCCATATGCTGACAACCTTCCAGAGCCAGGGCAAGCTTGACGCCAAGACTCGTGGAGATCTTCAAGGGATGCTGGAACCACAGGTATTGAAAGGAGATAGGAGACAAAGACCTAGAGCCTGTACATATTGAGAGAGCCTTCCCCTTAGACCTTGTAACCTGAATTCACACAGCCAGCCTCCTAAACTCTCAGAGAAAGCTCTAAAAAAATGAGGTTATTAAATAAATTGACACCTGTAAAGTGATAGTCAAAGTGTTCAGATATACAAACACCAAAGAGACAAAAAACAAACTAAACTCATGACCACTGCATTGATTTCAACTCATCTTGATCTTCTTGAACAGAGAAGAAGAAGAAACCTCCAGTTTAACTTCTGAACTACAGACTTGGACAGCACTGGACTTACCAACCTCAACAACTGTGTCAGCACTTTCAGGAAATAAATATCTTAAATATAAGGATTATTAGTTTTGATTTTGTAGAGAAGCCAGCCCAACACACGAGTTGACTCTGATGCAGATGAGAAATACTTAACCATCAATAGGACCTCACCTACTCTACAAAATACTGGCTAGCGATCTTTTTCTAAAAGTACAGTGGCTTCTTCATCTACAAGAAAGAAACAAGAATTATATGTACACTAGAGTTGCAAGTTCAAGTAAAAACAAAACAGGGCAACCTGTTTATTTTGTGTTGCCCGATAGCATCTACAACTATGGAACCCCTCCCCTAGTAAAACAATGTACTTGTGTGCTTGTCTGGAGTCGCTATCAATCAAACATGTCTCAGTGGCAGGGAAATTGGTTTTGCACCTTCATGGAGTCCTGGTGCCACAGTGTTTACAAGTTGGGCTGCTAGTCACAAAGTCGGCAGTTCAAAGCCACCAGCTGCTCTGCAGGAGGATATTGAGCTTTCTACTCCCAATCAGAATTACAGTCTCGGAAACCACAGGGGAAGTCCTATCCTGTCCTGTAGGTTCACTATGCATTAGCAATGACTTAATAGCAGGGAGTTTGGTTTGGACATTAAGAAAATAATACTTAAGAATGACATAAAGGCACCAGCAGGACACTGAAACCAGACTGGAAACCTTTGTGAGTAAATGGTACATAGGGGCCATATCTGACCTCTGGCTATCCAAGGGAGAAAGAGAATGTTACTTCTTACTAGCCCACAGTCTTGAAGCAGTGGTCAGTCATGCCTTCACCCCCACTCCATCTTCTCTACCTTATTGTGACACCGACTGTTCTTCCCATAACACTCTCCTTTTTGTCGGGTTGACAGTCTGTCACAATGGCCACATGGAACTCAGAGATAATACTCATGCCACCAGGACCCCTACTGAGTGACAGTGAACACTAAATACATTTTAATGAACGTTTAAAGAAAAAAAAAATACTTGCTTCTTTTCAATTAGAAAAAAAGAGATAAAAATAAGGGCTGCCGTTACTTTGATTAATACCACAGTGCGTTTCAATCTCTCAAATCTCTTTGGTAATTTGTTGGAGGAAGAGTATATACTCGAGAATAAGCCGACCCAAATGTCAGCCAAGGCACCTCATTTTACCACAAAAACTGCATTAAAAATGTGCTGAATGATGTGGGGCAACTCTGGGGACATACTTCGAGAATTGGGTCCACTCAGACCCCACCACACCCGCTCGAAACACCAAGGGCCTGCAACAGAGCAGCAAAGAAAGCAGAGCAACGATGGTCCCAGGGAACACCAAAAACAGACTGTGGGGTCAGGGCATTGCACCCCATCAAACTCGACTGGAAAACCCTCATGCAGGACAACAAATAGATCTGGACCTACTTACAGGCTCCCCCCCTTTTTGGGGGTCATTGGCTTTTGTTGTGGTTGGAGTTATTGTTTTATTTTCTATTGTTGCTTTGTTTTGCTTGGTCTTGTGTTTGTGCATATTATCATTTTGGCAGGTATATCTAGAAAAGATAGGATAAACAAGCTGGAGGAGAAAACAACAGGAGACAGTTCTGGGGGGACAAGGGAGAGGGGAAGGTAGGGGAAAGGAAGTGGGGGTTAACAAACCCAGGGACATGGGAACAAGTATATTAAAAAGTGCTGAATGATGGGGAGGGGGGCAACACTCATGGAAAATCGATAGTGGGGAGGGTGTAGGAGGTCTGGTAGGGCTTGATCAAAGGCAAACTAACAGAAAAATTACTGAAATCCAAATGAAGGCTGAACATGAGTGTGACAAGAGGGAAGTAAAAGGAAATAGAGGAAAGAGCTATTAGGCAAAGGGGAGCTATAGAGATTGAAATACAGGCATATACTTATGTTATTATATTTATACATGATATGGAAATATATATATGTACATATATTTATAAGTTTAGTAGTAAGGAAGCAGATGGATATTGGGTTTCTACTCAAGTACTCCCTCAACACAAGAACACCTTATTCTAATAATCTAACATTCTGAGATGCTTACCTTCCTGACATGATCGATGAAGACAAAGCAGGTGCATAAGCAGATGTAGTGAAGAAAGATGATGGTGCCCGGCTATCAAAAGATATAGTATTTGGGGTGTTAAATGCTTGAAGATAGACAAGCAGCCATCTAGCTGAGAAGCTCAAGTGGAAGAAGCACACCAGCCTGTGTGATCATGAGATGTTGATGGGATCAGGTATCAGGCATTGAGAAGACCCCAAACAAGCAAATATATCGATGTAAATGGTGGAGATAATTGTAGATAATTGGACATCCCCTCACAGAAGGGTCAAAAGGAAAGCATGTGTCGGATTGGGTGCAGCACAGCGCTGGTGGAACACTCAACATTCCTCTAGTTCTTTATGGCTTCAGACACACTCCCTGGTGGCGAATTGGTGCCTAGTCATCAAGTAGATGAACAAGTGAAAGAACACATCTGCTGCAAAAGCCCTGTACTGCCATTGAGAAAGCTTTGCTGATAACTGATAACCCATCAGTCCTCTGTGTGAGAAATAACCTAGTAAGTTGCTTCCATAAAGGAAACTCTATGGGTTAATTCTCTTTTTGATTGGGTGATTATTGACAACAATCAAGAGTCCCTGGTAAGGCACATTACTAGCTTAAAGGTTGGCAATTAGAACCTCCCCAGAAGCACATTGGACAGCAGGCCTGATGATCTGCTTGTAGAAGACCACGACCTTGAATCTTCTGGGGAACAGATTTGGAACCAACTTAATCCTCACAGCCACTGCCATTGAGTCAAGGCTGGCGCATGGCATCCCTACCAGAGAGAGTAGAACTGCTCATAAAGTTTCCAAGACTGTAAATCTCTAAAGGGACAAACAGTCTCATTTTTCTGCTTCAAAGTAGTTTGTGGGTTTGAACCACTGACCTTGCAGTTAGTAGCTTTCTACTTAACCCATTATGATGCCAGGGGAGAACTTAGTGATGCCATTCTAAGCTTTTTCACACGATTTCTTCAATCTCCAGGCACTTGCTGGTCTTGTGTGTGATTGTCGGCCCACAAGTCATTCTTTGAAGTTAAAGCTCCTGTGTTTCTGTTCCCACTGCCAGGTGTACCTTGCCATACATGTTTCCACATTCAAACATGTCCCATCCTCCAATACAGGCATAGCCTTCTTTATGAAAACATTTCTCATTCTAGGAAGAACACTCTATATTCTATTGCACAGATAAATGTCACGACCCATCTCTGAGCACTGTGTGTGAGGATGAATCAAAAACCCTGATGCCACTGTTCTAGTTCATATCTGCAGTTTCTTCAAAACAAAGGACGTTTACACTTGTCTCTGCCATTCATAGGTAACTGCAGACAAGAACTGTGAGTAATACCCTTGTCTTGTCCTTGATAGGGTGTGGTAAAAGCCAAAATCAGTCCAAGCAAGACTGTGGTTTCTGACGGGATCTGCTAGTCCAGGTAAATTCAAGGAGTGAGGTTAGAGAGAAGGTTGTGGTGACTGTGCTTTGGATTCCTCAAGGAATAATCTTAGTAGAAGTTTTTCTGAAGGGTCAAGGCCAATTGCTAAGGTTTTTCATGAAGATGTTTTGAGTAAATGGAAAACTGCATTGCTGAGGAAAAGACCGGGGAAGTCTCCCCTAGGATTTGTGTTCCAGCACGGCAATGTACCAGCTCATTCTTTAAAGGAGCATGGACTGTCTTACCAGAATCTCATTGAGGAACTTGACCCTGCCCCCTTACAGCCCTGTCCCTGCTCTTGAAGCCTACTCTTTGCTTTCTTCAAGGACCATTGAAAAGGAAAACAATCCGAAACTACAAAATGTCAAAGCTGCCCTTTGGACATGATGTAAATTGAAGAGCAGAAATTCTTGTGGAAAGGCTGGAAAGGTGCCAACACAGCCATGCATGGAGCTTGAGATAGGAGGTTTGAAAACTCAGAGCTTCATGTCTTGATATTTTAATTTAATATTTCTATGGTGTGTTTAAGGTTTAATATTTCTATGATTTGTTTAAGGTTCTATGAGTTGGGAACAATACTTTTGACTTACTCTCATATGTACAAGTGTGGGTACATTTGTGTATTTCATAGGTACAAGTATTTTCAATGAGGGCCCCTTCATGTGATCCAATCTATGTAATCACATAGTGCATTAACGTGAAACTTCTCTCTCTGCCTCTGTAACTGGCATCCGAAGATCGGGTGGGACTTTGGCAAGAAGGTGTCCCACTCACTCACTGCCATGGGGTTGGTCCCGATTCCTGAGACACTCTAGGAAAAAGTAGAACTGTCCCTGTGGGTCTCCCAGACTGTAATTCTTTACAGGAGTAGCTGGTGGTTTTGAACTACTGAATTCGAGGTTAGCAGGTTCCACACCTAACTCGTTACCCCACCAAAGCTGTAACGCTCATAGAGGGGACTGGTTGGTTGCACTTGCTATTTCCCTGGCTATAAAGATGAGTTACCTCAGAAACAGGAACAGATAAAAATCCGGGAACCTCGTGGAAATAGAGCCACCAGGGGAGCATGGCACATGTTCAAGATGTGTGTTTGAAGTGACCGAGGCTGAGAGCAGACACATCAGAGGTCGAAGCATGTAGATAGACCATGGGACAGAGGAAATGAGATCAGAGGCTGTGACAAGAAGAGTTTGGGAGAGAACAGGTGCATCACCAAGACCACAGGTCTGGGACGCAGAGCCGCAGACTGGCTTCCTGGCCCACAGTGGCCACAGACCACATGAGCGAGAGGCTGAGGACTGGAGAAGACTTGGCTGCTGGCTGGGTAGAGTTGGTGCTATGGCAGTGACCACCTCCTTAATGTTTTCTGATGTGGCTTATGGCAATCTGTTCACTTTTCTAATGGCGTCCTTTAGTTGCAAGTGCTGTCTGCAGCTTGTGGCTGCAGAATCTAATAATTCCAAAGTTGGCTGGTCAGAAGGCACCTCGTGGGTGGTTCCCAGGATTGGAAAGCAATATGGTGGGCCATTGGTATAAATTCAAAGAACTGGAGGTTCATGAGCCAAATGCAGGACCCAGACCCAGAAAGAACCAAACAAGCTTTCCCTAGTATTTACTTAGATATAAATTAGGCTACCTCCCTCAGGGCACTTCCTTTCAATTGTATCTGATCTAAGTAAGGGCTTGTACGCCACTCTAATCTTCCAACTAATTGAATGGTCCTGGCCGATCCCATTATGGAATTTATTTCATCATATTTCATCACACTGTGAGTTATTTCTAGGCCCTACCTGTCAAAATATTGGGAATCCTGACATAGATAGCCAAGATGACACAAAACCTAACTTGTATAGGTTCCTGGAAGAACCCATATTCCAGGACTTAGTGAATCAGAATTTTAGAGGTACTGGAAGAACCAGCACAGAGGCTCCCTCTGACCATCCTCTCTTCTCCAAGGCTGATTGCCATGAGGCGGAAGTCAGACTTGCATCCATCTTCCATCTTTCTGACTCTATTCTGACAAAACCTATCCCTCTCAGGACTCTCTGCTTCTGTGAATGGATTTCATAATTCAGTGCAGTGGCCAGAGTACTCACATATAATGCTCCCGATAATTTGATTTATTAAGAAAGCGAACAGGCTACAATTCGGCAACTCAGGTAAGATATGCTTAGGACACAGTTGTTCAGTTTTGACAGTTTCTTCTTTGTCACGACCACAGGCAGGCCCTTCTCTGGCCCTCAGCCACACAGCCTGCCCACTTCCTTGCTTTGAAAACATTACAAAGCTGTTTTAGGACTGCCAATAAATTCCCAAGAGGCATGCCATTCTGCTATAAGCCTCGCTCAGAAGATACATAGCTCCATGGGTTGGTAAACCCAGATGCTCCAATTAAATGTCCAGATGCACCCACCTCCACAAACTGGCTTTTTGCCCCAAAGCACTCCGTTTCCGTTGGTCTGTGGGCTGGGAAGTCCATTGTTCTGGCTCACACTCTGGGTCCTGGTTCTTCTGCCGAGGCCACCATGTCTATGTTACTTTACTGGTATCAAAGCTGTCTTCTAAACCAAGGAGGTTCAATGTACAAGTATCTCATGGCCCTAAGAGTATGGTCCTCTCTTGGCTCTTCTATGTTGTTGGTAGTAAAATCCAACCACCTTCTTCCTGCTTCTGAGACGGCTGATTTTATTCCCAGAAGGATGACCAATTAAGCCTGCTAACAATCACTTACAGTAGAATTAAATATGCACTCAGTATTTTGCCCTGCCATCTAATCCAGTCTCACCAGAAATGCAAGGATTATTTAGTGGAAGTAACCAGAGCTAACGCTGAAAGAACCACATTAAGTGGTCACTGCATTGCAAACTTGCTTGTGTTTGCCCTTTAAGCAACTCTCCCCTTGCTAGGAGATTGATGCTCAGATTCAATTCATCTCTCATCTTAGAGTCTTGCATCAGCTCTAAGCATTCACTTAATAATTGTCTTGCTAATTAAACAAATATTACTAAGTTACCGATAATGAGAGTATTGCTTTTGCTGAATAGTACTAGAGGATTTTCAATTCATAAAACACTTTAGGGTTTAAAATAACAAAGATCCTATCAGCAACTGCTGTTGGAGTAATTTTGCCCCATACTTGTTCCCTGTGGAAATGTTCATACAAAATCCATTGATGTAAAACCTCTAAGACAAAGTAATCTTCCAGGCTTCAAAACATGTTTTTCTAGACCGTAGAGATTGGAATCACAAATCAAAACAATGTTACAGAGTCAGTCTTATAATGCACTTGAGACTCTGATTATAGAAACCATAACTTTACAAATTAAGAGAGATTTTGAGGTACGAGGAGGACACGTACATCCAAAATGTTCATGATGGAGGGAGCTTGGATGGCGTCATGCAAACTGTGCACTGAGCAGATTCATTATCGGATGAAAGGTTATACAATCATTCCAAAAGGTCTTGGAAAAAAATTGGGGGGGGGGAGGGTTGACTATGAGAAAAATTCTGAGAACAAGAGAAGATTATGGTTCAAAATTCTACTGACAAAAATGATTTCATTTCTGTAACAATGTATAGAAAATAAGGGTATGGAAATGTGTCAAATATGGGATTATACAGAGAGAGTGATTTATTTATTTCTATTTTATTGCATTTCTCTAATTTACTGCATTTCATATTGTTGATTAGAATTAAGAACAAATCCTTTATCTTATTCATAAATTTTCTCCCCCTCTGAAGACAACTATGTGCATAAGCAAAAGTGGTGAAGAAAGCTGATGGTGCTCAGCTATCAAAAGATATAGCATCTTGAGGTCTTAAAGGATTGAAAGTAAACAAGTGGCCATCTAGCTCAGAAGCAACAAAGCTCATATGGAAGAAGCACACCAGCCTGTTGTAACCATGAGGTATAGAAGGAATCAGGTGTCAGGAATCAAAGAACTAAACATCATATCATTATAAATAGAGGGGAGTACAGATTGGGGACCCAAAGCCATCAGTTGGTAAAGCGATATCCCTTTACAGAAGGATCTCAGGGAGGAGACAAGCCAGTCAGGGTACAGTGTGGCAACAATGAAACTGCAACTTTCTTCTAGTTCTTAAATGTTTCTTCTCCCCACCTTCCCCACAATCATGATACCACTTCTACTTTACAAATCCGGCTAGACCAGAGGATGTACACTGGTACACATAGGAACTGGAAACATGGGGAATCTAGGACAGATGATCCCCCTCAGGAC
The DNA here is from genome assembly GCA_004026705.1 of Nesogale talazaci. NCBI lineage: Eukaryota > Metazoa > Chordata > Mammalia > Afrosoricida > Tenrecidae > Nesogale > Nesogale talazaci. The sequence goes on along the minus strand of PVJH01014834.1, from coordinate 39,784 downwards.
CAGCAATGAGAGTGGCGATACCAGGAGGGTGGAGGGAAGATAGGGTAGAAAGGGATGAACTGATTATAAGGATCTACATATAGCCTCCTGCCTGGGGTACGGACAACAGGAAGTGGGTGAAGGGAGACATCAGACAGTGTAGAATATGACAAAACCACAATGGTTTATAAATTATCAAGGGTTTGTGAGGGAGGGGCAAGCAGAGAGGGAGGAGAAATATGAGGAGCTAATTCCAAGATCTTAAGTGGAAAGAAAATGTTTTGAGAATGATGAGGGTAAGAAATATACAAAAGTGCTTTGCATACAATGGATATATGTATGGATTGTGATGAGTTGTATGAGCCCCGAAGAAAATGATTTAAAAAAATCCTCTTCTCCTTCAGCTTCTGACTCTTACTCGTGTGCTTTCATTTGCCCAACATAAGGCATTTACAAAATCCTGTTAAGTCTATGTTCCAAATGCAGCCAACCACTTTTCCTGTGTCACTGCCACTGTTTCCTATCTACCCACTGCCATCAAGTGTGTGCTGAGTCATAGGGACCCTACTCAGGATTTCCGAGGCAGTAAATCTTTATGGGAGCAGGCAGCTTCTTCTTTCTCCCAAAGAGTCATTGCTGGACTTGAGCCAATGACCTTGAGGTTAACAGCTTGATGCTAAACCCACAAGGCCACCAGGATTCCTGTTTCCCCATCTATTTCAAATAGCTTCCTCCTTGGTTTGTCTGGTCTATGTCTTATCCCCACAAGTTCTCTGTCATAATACCAAAGGGATCAGCTTCCTCAAATAGACATTAGAACAATTCCCTCATGTTACAAGGCAGCAATTGAAAAGTGAAGAGTGAAAATATATCCTTAAGAGTCCAAAATAGTGCTCTTGCTGCAGTGCCGAGTGTGCGATCGTCTGGGAGCTCAATAACCAGGGATTGTTTTAAGAAAATGGCAGGCAAGCCAGACATGGGAGACATTGCCAGCTTCAATAAAGCCAAGCTGAAGAAAACAGAGATGCAGGAGAAGAGCACCCTGCTGAGCAAAGAGACCATTGAGCAGGAGAAGCGGAGTGAATCTCCTGATCCTGGAGGAATTGCCCCCTTCAGACAGATGTGGAGGAAGAGTCACCTGCAAGATGGACATGGGTGACAAGCTGCACTGTGAACCCACCCGCCTCCGGGTCTCTGAAGGGACTACCGAATTCTATAGAAAGTTATTTGTATGATTAATGAAAATAAAACACACCTCCTGGGGAGAAAAAAAAAGAGTCAGACTTAATATCACATTAAAACTCTTCGGCTTACACCTGCAATGGTGAGTCATGGGATAGCTACAGCAGGAAGACTCTTTACTTTCTGTTCTGTAGACCCAGGTTGAATTCCCAGCCAATGCACTTGATGTGTAGCCACCACTTGTCTGCCCCTGGAGACTTGCAGGTTGCTCTGCTGCTGAGTAGGTTTCAGTGGAGTTTCTAGGCTAAGACAGACTAGGAAGAAAGGCCTGGCAATCCACTTCCAAAAAAATCAAACAATGGAAATCTATGGATTGCAATAGGGGGAATCTCATTGAGTCGGGGGTTCCTGTGAGTGGGAGGTTGATTTAACAGAAGCAATAATAGTCACTTGCTGTCTGTGAGCACCAGGGCACTTTATTTAAGTTGAAATAACGTTAACAATAGCAATTACCAATTACTGAAACACTGTTTTTGTCAGAGAGAATACACAGTAATCCTACAAACAAGTATTCTTCCATTTTCTAAATGAGGAAAACATGCTTTGAGTGAAATCATGTTAAGCCACAGAGTCCCAGGTATAGAATTAGGCTCTTCAGTGCTCCATGATTCAACTGGATGAGTTCCCAGGAGGAAACACTCCGTATCTTTGTGATGGTGGTAGCAAATAGGACTCATGAACATGGTTGTGGCCTTTCCAAACTGTCTTCCATTGCATTTTAAAATGTGATTTGGGGGTAATGGAAGAAGCAAAAACATTGCCATTTTAATCCATTTTAAAGTATACAATTCAGGGTCATTGGTGACATCCACCGGACTGACTCCCATGACCACTACCCATTTCCAAAAGCTGAAAGCCTTCCATTACGAAGCTTTGCTTAGAAACTTAATGTTGACATCCTCAACCTGGCAACCAGGCTCTTTCCTCTCTTAGGCAGTGTGGAAGGAAACCTTGGCGGTATCTGAGATGACTTACCATTGCCAAACCCTCACTCCTTTTACTACTCTCTACTGCACAAATCACTGCTATGCTCTGACTACTATAACTGTGACTTAATTCTGTCTTCTGTCGTGACCATTTGTACACACGTCTGGCCACTCCATTGAAATGTAGACTATGAGAAGCGCTAATTTGGATTTTCTGTGTGGGTGTCTATTTTTGGGTAATAAGTTTGCCTAGGACTTTCAATTTATCCCAGTTTTCCTGGTTTACATGAGAAGTCCTATATCCAGTTCTACTCCTTAGTAAAAATAGTTGATGGGTCATTCTTGTATACAGCATAGTGCAGAGCCTGCAGAAAGTTCTTATGCATGACTGGGCTTTGTAAAGAACTCTGGTTAGCCTTAATAAGTGAATTCTTCAGGGTACAATCCTTAACATCTTCCTTTGCATACCGTGTAAGTATTGAAGAAGACTGGCTATATTTCCTTGACAGTCTTACATTCTGAAAATATGCATATAGACCCTGAGATAAAATGCTTTGAGTGCTCTGGACATAATTTTCAAAAGATAGTTCATTTCCAAAGGGGTAAGATAGTGAAATACTGCTAGGAAGTGGTGGGTAGGAGGAAAGGGAAACAAAACCACTCAGGCTTATATTAAACATTCTCTTCCTCAAAATGCTATTGGATTTATTCCTTTGTTTCAGACAACTATATATAATTATAGTTTACAAAGCCTCTAGATCTGTCTGCTATTAGGTATTTAAAAATATCCATTCCAGATTTTCAAAGCAAGCTTCACATATACAGTAATTATATCATAAAGGATGTGCAATGCAATTGTATTTAATATACCAGTTTAAATTTAGGCAGTTGCTGCTAGAGTCAATGCAATGCAAAGCTGCCCTAGACATTTCCCAAAAGGACTGGAGGCCAATCTGTTTGATCGAAGTCCTTGGTGGTAGATGGACACTTGACATTGAAACATATTTTAGAAGAGAAATAAGAGATTTAGGGAGATTTCACAACTGTGAGACCTAACTCCCATTCATGCACACTCTGCAATTATAATCAATCTCCAGGCTTTGCAGAGAACCGCAGGATGCCACCAAGGCTGGCAAATCTCATTAACACAGGAGAAAGACGCATGGATTGCAATTTGAAAGACTTCCGTGCAGTTGCCCTATCGTTCTCTAACCAAGAGATAGTGCAGATGGTGTAGATATGTATGGGGGGAGAAACTCCAGAGAATTTTTGGAAAAATGCTTCCCAAAGTGGAAGAAGGGATGCTACCTGGAGAGGATTTCAATGAGGCAAAATATATGTAAATTGCTGAATGGAAAATGAATGACCTGCTCTGTAAACCCACACACAATTTACAATCAGAAGGGTTTTTTGTTTGTTTTTAAAATATAAAGCCTCCCAAATGAAGCTCACACCAAGGTGAAGAAATTTTAATCAGAGGGCACATCAGAATAGCCAGGGGTGGCTCTCCATCATACAGATGGGCCTTACTCCAAGTTCTACTAACAACTTATTTGAGATAAGGGTCAGGAATATACACATTTTTAAAAGGGCCACTGTGTTAGTCTGGGTAAACTAGAGAAACAAACTCAAAGACACGCATATGGATATAAGGGAAAGGTTTATATACTAGAGGAATGGGACATTGAGAAAGCATCCCAGCCTAGTCCAGTTCAAAGTCATAAGTCTGATCTTAGCACATATGCCTGATACCAGTCTATAAAGTCTCCTTCTGACTCACAAAGTCACAGGTCAGTGGGTATAGAATCCCGGCGCCAGCCGGGGTCCCCTCATGACTCCTCATTTCCAGGGCTCAGGGTCCATCAACAGCATCCAGTGGTGGTAGAAGCAACTCAGCGCTGGCGGTGATCTCCATGTGGCTTCTCCAGCTTCAGAGGTCTGATTCCATCAGTGTAAGTCTGTGTGGCTTCTCCTCCAGCTCCACCAGCTCCTCAGACACTGCCATCTTATCCATAGTTTGTTGTCTCTGAGACTAACTCCCAACAACTGGAGAGATAGCTTCTCATCTCCATAATATCGCAAAATTTCCCAGAAGTTTCAGGAGAAAGCCAAGCTCACTCGGAGGCCTCACTGGCTACTCAATGGCTATCTCCAGATTAACAGGCTAGACTCCACCCCTACATCTCAATCATGAAATTAATATAAGCACAATCATGAAATTAATATAGGCACATGACTGCCACAGGGCTCTCTGGTCCCATAAACAGTTGGTCTCAGAAACCCTCAGGAGGTTGGTAGTGAGTAGGATCTACAGGGCAATGCCAAGATCTTCTACTTTCTAGACTAATGGACTGGGAATGGACTCCCTTTTAAGACTCTTTATAATTTTGTGACTTTAGAAAACTTATCAATTCAATGACCCTCAATTTTTCTCATTATAAAACAAGGAGGGGAAATATAGCACCTTCCTGACAGAGTTCTCGCATAGAGCTGTAGCTAAAGTACCTCGGTCAGATACCACCAAGCAGTATCTCTTGGGATCACGATATGTAATGTTAATACAAGAAGAAGATAAACAAGGCACTAAGGAGCATCGGAGAGAGTGACTGCCTGGGGAAGGCAAGTGCTGCCTACGTTCATTTAAAGCATATGTTTGTTGGTAACACTTTTATTAGCACTTCAGTCACATGCCATGCAATTCAATAATTCAATCATTTCAGGATGTCTCTGTAGACATGCCACATTTTTAGCCTTACATATTAACTCAATAAATAACCATCATTCATGTGCTATAGAAAACATAAAAATGCTGCATCTTATGAAAGCATTTTTTCTATAGCTCTGTATTTTCAGAAAGCAAAATCAATTCTGATTCATAAAGGGACCTTATTTTTAAATTTTAATTAATTTATTTATCTAGCAAGTCCCTAATAGGCAGAGTAGTGCTGAGTAGAAAGCCTTCTCCTTTCCCACGGAACTCCCTGTGGTTTCTAACTATTGACCGTGAGGCGAGCAGCTCAGTGCATAACTGGGGCTCCTTTGCTGTTGTGCTTGTGGCTGGGTGCCATCCAACTGCTAGGCCTCATAGTCACCTCTGTATACAACGGAATGAAACACTGCCGAGTCCCGGCCCATTCTCACAACTGTTCTTATGGTTGAGCCCATTGTCGCACGTACAATGCCAATCCATTTTGTGGAGCGCCTTCCTCTCACGATACTCCTCTAAGGAGGCTTCTGGTTGTACTTCTTTCAAGACTCCCTGTCATTGAGTCCATTTGACTTAGAGTAACCCATAGACAAGGTGGAACTCCTCCTGTGGGTTTCTGAGATGGTAACGCCTTACGGGAATAGAAAGTTTTCTTCTTCTCCTACAGAGTTGCCTAGTAGGTTTGAACTACTGACCTTGAGGTTAACAGCCCAATTCATAACCACTGTGCCACCAGGACTCCTTGTTCCAAGAGAGAGGTTTTTTTTGGGGGGGTGGGGGTGGAGGGGCAGTCATGGTACTTTCAATATTCTTCACCAACACTGTACTTTAAATGTATCAATTCTTTAGTCTTTTTTATTCAATGTCCATCTGAGACAATTGAAAAATTACCAAGAATTGGGTCAGACATGCTTTGATCCTCAAAGTCACATTGTTGCTTTTCAACATTTGCATCCCTTGATCTCTTGACTGCTGAGATCACATGGGCATTGATTGTTGATCCAAGCAAGGTCAAATCTGTGACAAGTTCAATCTTTTATCCATTTTTGATGATGTCACCATGTGTCCCATTGTGAGTATTTGGGGTTACACCCTTGTGGTGTAGAGATTATCGGTTGTGCTGCTACCTACAAATTCAGCAGTTCAAAACCATGACCCTCTCAGAGGAAGATGTGATTTTCTACTTCTCTAAAGAGTTTTGTAGCTCTCTGTACTCAAACCTCAAAGGCAGGGTGACTTGCAAACCCACAGGGGTCATTCTACCTGGTCGGTTGTGGCGAGTCAGCATTGACTTGGTAGCAGTGGGGGTTTTGTTTTTTTAATTGAGTTGACTTCCATAATGAAGGCTGCACTCCCTGATCTTCATTAGCAAGCGATCCAAGACCTCCTCACTTTCAACACACAAGGTGTGTCAACTGCATATTGCAAGTTGTAGATAAACCTTCCTTTAATCCTGGTACCGACTACTTCATATGCAGCTAAATACAGGATTATTTATTGATTCGATAAATATTTAACACCCATTATGTGCCATCAGAAGATTCCTGAGTCCTACTGTTTTTGTTACCCTGGTGTCCAAAAAGCTAAAGGTTAGAATTCACTAAGTAGCACTGAAGAAAATGAGGCCTGATGTGATGGTGGTTAGTTTCAGCAGAGTTTGTGCCCACTCTTAGGTCCCCCATATAACAGGGTGGACTTCCCCATAAAGCTGTACTGTTTATGGGAGCAGATTGGTAGGTCTTTCTCTTATGGGGCTATTGGTTGGATTTGAACTAATAACCTCTCAGTTAATATTAGTTTCCCAATCAATAATTTATACACATTCTGTTGTTTAACTTTTTATTGTGGATTAGGTGGGGTTTACACATAAGATCATCAGATTTTGTATTTAGTAACTTAATTTATCAACCTCCCAATGCCTTGCCTTGTCCTTGCTGTCTCCATTTTTTGCCCATTCCCCTCTTGTAAGATATTCTCTTTCCCTTCACTCAAGTTAGCACCTGCCCACCTGCTACCTTATCCCTTTCTCTTCTCTCCCTTCATCTTCCAGTTGTGATCACCATTAAAGTCTGTTTCTTTTGGTATGATAACCTTTATCTTAATTTTTTTTGGCAATAGTGGTCTCATAAATTATTTTCCTGTTTGTGATCGACTAACTTCACCCAGTATAATGTTCTCCATATCCATTCAGATCATGAGATGTTTCAAAGTTTCATTGTCATCCTTTAATGATGTGTAATATTTCATTCACAAGTTTTATTTTGCGATGCTAGTGCCATCCCCTCAATGTCAAAGCATTCCTCCCATAGCCTCTCTGTGTTCCACTCACTTATCTTTCCACCCCTTTTTGGGTAGGCGCTGGACTTTTGGTGATATATGGTTGATTGCTCCAAGGAACATGCCTCTCACAGGTGATGTTGTCTGCTTTAGAGGTCTATGTTTTTTCCAGTTGAAGAGTGATCTCTGGTAAGGAGTTTGGATCTATGTTTGAAGAATATCTAAGGGCCATCATCTGGGGGCGTCTATTAGTCAAACCAGTAAGTTAGGTCTCTTCTGAGGATAGAGTTAGTCTTATGACAGAGTGCACTGTGCAAAAAACTGCTCACCGAAAGTTCAGTAATTCAGATCCTCAGGGCAAAAGATGAAGCTCCCTACTTCTGTGTAGAATGAAAGTCTCAGACACCTAAAGAGGCGGTTTTACTTTTAGTCGGACCATAAGTCAGACTGGACACAATGGCAGGGTCCGTTCTCTTTTTTATTTAATGAAGATATTGAGTTTTGTTCTACATTTTTCGCCTTCATTTTTTAAGGCTAAAATCTTTCCTTAAACACGCTGCTGCCACAGCTTTGTAGCACAGCGTCTCTGGTAGATCCAAACTAGGGGCATTCTGGTTTTGGAAAGCAGCTGAACATTTGCCTCCTGTGTCACCAAGGCTCCTGCTCATCACAAATGATCCTAGGGAAGGAGCCCTGGTTGTGAAATGGTCCAGCCTCGATGACTCAGTGAAATGCCAGCAGTTCAAAGACTCCAGCCACATCGAAGAGGAAAAAAATCCTGGAAATCTACTTCCATAAAGATCGTTCGGCTTAGGAAGTACCAGGAGACAACTCTATTCTGCCCTAGAAGGTTGCTGTGATCATGGAACATGGTAACAATGACTTCAAATGTTTGTGTGCTTACAAAAAGAAACATTAAACTAGGGGGTAAACCCCCAATCTGATTCTTTTTTCCCCAAAGCTATGTACTTAATTTTTTTTCAAACACTCTCATCATCTCCATTACACTGACTGCATTTGTCAAATCTGTGATTCCATTCTCAGAAACATTTTTCAGACCCATCTGTTTGGATGACTGATGGCACCTCCCTCATTTTTTTCTCTTTTTCTTCACCTCTTCTACGTTCTCAAATAGCTGTTTCATGGCTCTTTGCATTGAAACAAAAAGAAACAAAAAGAAGTCACACAAAAAGAATGAGGTCAGATGAGTAAGGTGTGTACGGTAAGAGAGGAATGCTGTTTTTTGCCCCAAACTGGTTCACTAAGATGGCTGTGTGAGGAGGTACATTGTCATGGTGGCAAAAACCCTCTGCCACAAATCAGGCCTTTTTTGTTGTTGTACACTGCTACACTATCTTTTCAGAACTACTAAACAGAAAGCTTGATTAATAGCCTGATCTGGTGGAATGAATTCCAAATGCACGATGAGTCATCATTTTTGTTCATTTGGAAAATCGAAGGATATTCAGAAGGAAGTTTGTCATCAGTGGACATTTCACCCTTTTTGGAAATGAGAAAACCACTTGTACAGTTGAGATTTTCCCATCGTGCTGTCCTTGTAAGATGTGTTCAACTTCACGAGGGTTTCAGAGGCATTTTTTTTTTTAAGCAGGAGACAGAATTTCATAGCTACATGCTGTCTCTTAAATTAGCTATCATAGAAAGCAAGGCTCAAGCAAAGCTGCTTATATGAAAAAATCCACTGTGACCAGAGAGAAGCTTTTTAGGTGATGCCACTGGGTGCACTAACTCAGAGTGAGTTGCCTGATACTCACTTAACAGGAAAAACGTGTAGTACAAAATCTCGACCCAGAGGAGTTTTTCCCCGTTTTTTTTTTTTTTTGAGAGGGTTCCCCTTATATTTTCACAAGGTGTTTGTTTAATTAATGCCAAGACTCTTTCCAAATCTCATATTAGGTCACCTATTTTCCTGCAAGAAAGAAAGGAGACTCTCCAGGGGCAATTTAGAAGTGAGTAGTCTATCACAAGGGAGATAGGGGCACAGGGGTGGGGTGAGCGGGGGTGCTGCTTCTTAGGTTTCAAGAACATAGCTGTCTATGCTATCAAAGGCAAATCTGCCATTCTGGTGGGCTTGGGAAATGGGACTGATGCCATGGCTATGGGCCCCAGCCCAGAATCCAGAATATTGGGTCAGTGTTCGTGTGGTCCCCACAAAGAGAAGATTGTTTTGAAGTGTTGGCATCTAGTAACTTTTCTCTGTGGAGTGTTGGCCTTGCTTGACACCCATGACACCATCTGTGGCAGGTGGATGAATTCCTTTCAATCAGACACTCTTGGTTATGGATGGAGTCAAAGCTGTCAATCAAGGGGTAGTTTGATGACACATTCTTGGGAGCCTTATTTTAAAAAAAAACAAACATTTTATTGGGGTCCATACAACTCCTATCACAATCCATACATCCATCCATTGTATGTCAACCACAGATGTACATTTATTACCCTCATCATACTCAAGAAATTTGCTTTGTACCTAAGCTCTTGGTATCAGCTGCTCATTGTTCCCCCTCCCTCCTCACTCCCCCCTCTCTCATGAACCCTTGATAATTTATAAATCATTATTTTTTCATATCTTACCCTGTCGATGTCTCTCTTCACCCACTTCCCTGTTCCTGGGGGCCTTTTGCATGAAATAAGGAGCTGTAGGAGCTGCCTTTCTCTCTGCTGCTCTGTCTCTTTCCTGTTGGAGCCCTGCATGCCTCTAGAACTGGCCCAAATGGACCACGTGATCCTGAGAGCTGTTGGCACTCTGCCTTATTTCCACTGAACTGGATACACATGACTTTGCACTCACTGCCCTGTGATATTCCTGTTCCTGGCTCACCATTTTGTATCACCGACATGTGGTTATGTGAGTCTGAAGAGGGCTTTATGGACTAACATCAGACATTGATTTGTATTCGACTGGGCTGGGATGCCTTCTGATATAAAGCTCCTTCTTATACATACATGGATGTCTCTGGATTTATTTCTCTAGACAACCCAGTTTAACATGTTGTATTTCCTTCAATTTCTTCTTTTGGAATGGAAATGTCAATTTTATGACCACTTAAACCTGAGGTTCTCAACCTGTTGGGTTGTGACTCCTTTGGGGGTTGAGGGGCCCTTTCACGGGAGTAGCCCAATTCAAAACAGTATCAAAATTATAGTTATGGAGTAGCAACAAAAATAATTTTATGCTTGGTGGTGGTCACCCCAATATGAAGAACTGTATGACAGGGTGGCGGCATTGGGAAGTTTGAGAATCCCCGACTTAGCCATTTGATGATCTGCAACTTGGACATCATGAATGTGAGCTGCTCAGGCCCACTATATTTGGGTTTTTGGAAAGTGTCATGTGATGAAAAATCATTTCCGTGTGACTACTTGAGCGAGTCGCTCCGGTCACTTGTGTGTTGTAGTAAAAAAAAAGTGATCTCTTATGGTTCTTTTACATTCTTAATTGTGTTTAGTGTAATGATGATAGCCTTGATTAGTATGCAAGAATTCAAATTAAGTGCCACTAGGGATGCCAAATGTGCTACCATTTATGAATTGTTAATTGAATATGGACCATAAAAAAAATGACATTCTATGTAGTTGTTTGAAAAGAGTGATATTGCCAAGGAAGTTTCTAAGAAATATTAAATGGGGAAAGTACCGAAGGCAAAGTCATCATTTGGGGCTGAGCCCCGGTGGCGTAAGTGGTTGAGTGCAGGACTGCAACCCGTGGGCGTGGCGATTTAAATCCAGCGGCGGCTCTCAGGAGCGGCACTGGGTAGCGCCCACAGCCACTAGAGGCAGTGATGTCCCTCCCCTCCCCCAACCCCCCCAAAAAAGTTATCATTTGTATAAATTTGAAGTGTGGTGATGGGATGTGGAGCGTATGTATGAGGATACAAATATAGAGATAAATCTAAAATGAAATAGAAAAGTAGTTACTGTGGGTGAGAATCAGTAGGCAAAGAACAAAGGAGCAAGTGAATAGGAGGGTTGCTGTCAGTGTATGCCTTTTGAGCCCTTGCGCAATCATAATCATGCCCTTTGACTACACTTTATTTTTCCTTAGAGATATCATTCCTTAAATGGTTTTGACATTCAACTAGCCTGATGTGAGATGAAATGCCATCAGAAGTGTCTTTGGTTGTGTTCGTGTTCACTATCAATAACAAAAGGTTACAGTGACTTCCCTTTGCACCAAAGGTTTGGAAACTAAGTTCTGTTTCTGGAATATTTTCTAAGAGCTATATTTAGATTTTTAGAAATGTCTGCTACAGTAAAAGGAATCTTGCTGACTTTCACATGACCCCCCCCCCTCCAATTAAAGTCCTATGTAGCAGCTAGAGTCCATTAACTTAGCTTTGTTCAGATTCACAGATGTATTTGGATATTCTTGGTTCCATTGTCTTGCTCACTGGGCAATAAAGGTGGGACAGAGTCACTGTTATTTATGGAACAGACGAGTGGACAGAAGGAGAAACGGATGCCAAGGGGAGAGGAAAGAGAACGAAAGTGTGACCTTTGGGTAAGACAATCATCCTTTTGGGGTGCCAGATTCTCGAGCAGCCTTATGTGGTTTCAGGTCCAGCCAACGCAGTGGAAGTTGAGGCAAGGGCTTGATGCTCCCTCTGTATTTTTAGAGGGCCCCACTCATTTCACAGGGACATTCTCTCATTCAGTGGACAATCACCTCTGAAAATTTCTGGCCATCTCCCAGAGCCACACTTGGAGAAACCCCAGTTTCTCATTCTTTTATTCCGATAAAATATCTCTAATTTTCTAACTTTAGAGCCAAACATGATGTTTGCTGTGCTATTCTTTTTTCTTTCAATTAATTTCCGGTTTCCATAATTTAGTATTTCTTCATTCTTAGGTCCTTTCCACCAAAAATATATCACATTTTCTTTAGTTTCTTTCCAGTCTTGGGATTAGACTTGGTAGAGGTCTGCAGAATGTTCATGGCTAGATGGGATGAGAGGACAATGGAATTCTTCTACAAGGGCTTTGAACCCTCTCTTACAGCAGCTGCTCTGCTGCCGACTGACCTTTGTTCCTGGCATGTCAACTAGGACAAGTTCAGAAGCACACAGGCATTTCAAATGGCCAAAATGACTAAGCAAAATGTATTTGCTGAACTAATGTGCTATCATGGTGTGGGAGTTAAAACACTTTAAGAACAAGGAGCCATCACGCTGACAGAATTGGAAGCCCTGTTGATAGACAGGGAGTTCAACAGAGCACATCCAACTATGACAGGGGGCATTTATCCTGCTTCTCGGCAATCAAGAGAGGTTAGATGTAGCTGCAAGAACCACTTTCTGGCACATTAAACCCACCTCCATTTAAAGACAAAATGATCCCAAATTGTCACATTATCTTTCCCTTCAGTAGAAACATCTACAACACCTCATGCTTCAGCATCACGTTCCATGTTTGTAAGATAAAAAGTGAAAACACCCCTTATGTAGAGGACAGCACCACCTCCGTGGCTACATTTAGAACAGAATCTATTTTCTCTGAGTGACTTTGTTCAGCAGGTTTATCTTTGTCAGAATCGAAAACTATTCAAACTTACAAAAAATATAAAAGACCTTAAGCTTCGCTCGAGCTTACTATCCTACTTGCAACTTTTATGAATCATTTACATAATCAAACTGGGGTTAAGTGGAGGTTATCACTTACGTCATGTAGGTGAAAAATGTGCTAAGGGGCTCCAGGGAGTGATTCCGAAAATATTCAAATTCTCCACATAGCTTTGCTCTCATCTTGGTGTCGATGATGGAAACGGTGAGGGGACCTGCTTGGTCTGCCAAGAAGTTGCCATAATCTGTGGTCTGGAGGTGAATTTTCAGATCTGAAAGAAAGGAAACCCAAAGTCAGATTAAACATTGAGGCCGTATGATATTAGTTGTATTTATGATACTTTTCGTTAAGCATAGATTATCATCATTAACCTCTAATATACCATTGTCATCAGGTTGAATCTTACCCCTCGTGATGTAACAAGGCAGAAAAACTCACCCCCACCCAGCCAACTCTGACTCATTGTAATCTGAGGGGCCGGCATAGAACTGCCCCTCTTCTGAGCTTGTAACACTCTATGGGAGTAGAAAGGCTCATCTTTGTCCCTTGGAGAAGCCATGCCTTTACATTGCTGACCCACTATTTCAGCAGGGCACCTTCTAGAAGATAGTAAAACAAGATGGAAATAAGCCTTAACGTTCTGTGTATACATGGAAAGAAGCCATTCCATGAATCAGCACAGATTTTGACACATACAGACGATGCGACAGGGTAAATCTGCTTCTGGGGGTTCTGTGACTGTGATTCTTTAGAATCAATTCTTGAGAATAGAAATCCTCATCCTTCTCCCTGAAGCAGCTGGTAGTTTCAAACCTCTGGCCTTGTGGTTTGCAGCCCAACACATAACCCACTACACCCCCCGGGGTCTCTGGTATGGGCAGAGTCTATGCAAAGGAGCTCTGGCGGTGGCACAGTGAGTCAGCAGACAACTGTCTGCCCCCTGAGTCCACTGCAGCTCTGAGGGAGACGTGACCTGGGCATCTGCTCCAGTAAAGATGACCGCTCCGGATACCCTGTGTGACAGCTCGGCTCTGTCTGTGGGGGTGGCTGGGATGTAATGGAAACTTGCTTGATGTTCTCCAACAGCATGGTGTGTGCAGACGGCTCAAAGAAACTCCATGTCCTGAAACTTAAGTGTGAGCTGGAGAGAGTTGAGCTCTGGCGACAAACCAGGTTTGGATTTGGTATGACAACCTTCATGCTGAAATCCAGGAGCCACCCAGCTCCACCTGACTGCTGGGGACTCAATGCTGGCTCACAGCCACCCTGCGGGACACAGCAGAGCTGCTCGCCTGGCTTTCTGAGACTGCTACTCGTTATAGGAGTAGGAAGCCTTAGCTTTCTTCCACAAGGAACCACTATGGGGTATATATAATTAACTGATCGGATAGCTGGAGGGTGGGGGTGGACACAGATGGGGAAGGTAGGATTGCAATTAGGCACACTGTGGTTGAGCGCTGGTGATTCAGCATCTGGACTTTGTTCCACCTGTCTGGAATAGCTTTGGTACTCACCTGACTGCAGCACTTGTTAGAGTTTCCTCTGTCATTACCATAACAGTGAGACCCCTTTCTTGTCACGTCTGCCTTGGCTTCTACTTTGGCAGTTCAGGGTACTTTGCAACTTGTGTGTTTGTATTCTCTGTACCAAGGACATTTGCCAACAGAAGGGACATGTGGTACTTCTTTCAAATCCATGGCATTCTGCTCATGTAATCCGTTCTACTCTTCAGTGAAATAAGCAGCCAAACCTCTCAGCTGCAGTGAGAGCCTGACTTGAGTCACCCTGAGGGTCGTAGAGCCTGGAGGCATCTTGCAATACTAGAGTTGGCAAAGAGACAGATGGGAAAGAGGAGGGGACCCCTTTGCTTGAACTAGAAATTGGCTCTGAGGTGGTATTGCTGGTGAGTCAGTTCCAATTAAGGGTAACCCGATGTATGTCAGGGCAAAGACCATACCCCTAGGGTTGCCGGGGACTCTAAGTTCTTCTATTTGGGGAAATGCTTGCTTTGTGTCTCCATAACCCAATGTAACGGTATTTGTTATTGTTGTCAGTTTTCATAGAGTGTACAATATAGGGAACTCTCAGATCTTATCACTATGCAGAGATCAGTGAAAACTCTCCCTTCTCACCTGTAGTTATCAAACTGGACTCTCCCTGTTGAATTTAATGTGCATCAATACTCTACCTATCTTGAATGGTTCTTTTATTTTGTGTGTATATGTGTGTGTTAAGCATATATACTTTTCATCTAAAAGAAGTTGGCCATTTTAACCATATTAATGTTTACACTGGCATGAATTAAGTTGACTACACAGTATAGCCATCATCATACCACTATTTGTTTTCAAAACTCCTTCATTACCCAAACAGAAATCCAGGCTCCTTTAAGCAATAGCCTCTCACACCCCCTCTCTGCATTCATTATCCAGCTTTGCCATGTGTACGAAGCAATTGAAAACCTCACAGTTTGGACCATGGGCACCTTAGTCCTCAGAGTGTCAGCTTTGCTTTTTACCATTTTAAAGAGCAGCAGTTTTGCCTAATGCATCATTTGACTTCTTGATTGCAGCTTCCAGGAGAGCTGATTGCCCATTCAAGTAAAAGGAAATAATTTTCAAATTCAGTCTCTTCTCTGTTTATCACTTATTGGCTCAGGTGAAGTTTGTGCTGACATGTGGCCACTTCTTCTTGAGGTCTCAGGGAATCGAAGCTCGATTAGGCTCGTTAGCCCTGGTAAACATGTTAAAGTTGACACATGTAGAGAGGAGGGAAGGGTGGGGCAGCACTTGCTCCTTCAGTACCATCCCTGTAGGCCACCCCCCAGTGGTCTTGTGTCCGTAGAGCCTTTCTCAGCAGGAGTAAGTCGGGGTGGAGAAGCAGAGCTCAGCTTCAGTATTTCCAAGACAGCGCAAACCCTGCTTGTGTCTGTGAAAAATGGCAGCGGCAGCAGGGCAGGGTTAGGTTAGAACAAGCATGCTGAGGGGCTAGATTGAGTCGTCAGAGCAGGAGGCCAAAGAAGGGGTGGGTAGATGTCTCTCCCTTGACTACTGCTCATTTGAGACAATGTCGTAAGAGCGAAGCATGTATGAACATATTCTTCAGTATCTGACAAGTACTTTGGCACGATCACTCTTTGGATACAAGAGGTCATTGCAGCTTTGTTCTTTTCCTTAAAATGCCAGATCCGGAGGAGAAATTTTGCAGAATGATTACTATCTAGCCCGGCAGGGTTGTCAATGATCTTTTAGAAGTAGATTGTCAGGCCTTGCTCCCCAGGTACCTCTGGATGGGTCTGAACCACTAACCTCTTAGTAATGAAGTGCTTACTCACTTGTTTTGCACAGGCACTCCTGAGATGGGCCGTGCGAACTTTTAAATGAAGAGCAAAGTGAATGATGGGAGCCATTGACATGTTTTTGAACAAGGATGTGAAAAAACTGGATTTGCATTCTAATTACAAGGCAGTCTAAAACTAAGGGTTATAAGTAGAGGATTAAACAGTGACGAAAGGGATGTAGAGGAAAGCTTCTGGAATCGAGAGTCTTTCTTCTATTTTATTTTTACTTTTAATTTTAAAGCAGTAAGATATAGTTCTCAAACCTATGGATGATACCAGTAGCTCAAAATCCATGTCCAGTTTTTACCTGGGATGAACCTCCTGTGAACCCCCAGTACATGATAGACCCCAATCTCAAAGCGAGCTTCGTAAAGGGACACTTCAGCAACTGTCCTCATGCCAGAATGTAAGGTCTTGTAATTTCATCTCCTTTTGGACCCAATGCAGATTTATTCTAAGCTTCTAATAGTCTCTGCTTGAGGGCTCTATCAGTTTCATGTGGCCATTGTTGATGGGTTTTTGCTTGGTGCCTATATTGTTCTCTGTGGAGGGAAGCTGGGATGGAAGGAAGGACACATATAGTGATGAGATTGATGACAAACTGAGGACAGGGGTTGGGTGGGGGTGGGAGGAATCAACATCAACCTGTAAAATAAGAGGGGAAACTTCCAAAGTTGATCAGAATGAGGCTTGCAAAGCCCTTCTTAATATGACGGAGCCATTGAATAGTATGAGGTGAATTGTAACTAAAAGAGAAAGTCTTTACTTTCTTCTTCTATCTGTCACCCACAGACCAGCTCGATGTCATCCCTATGGAGGGTGGGTAGGGAAGTGCTCCACTTCACAGTTGACATTGCTAGTTGAACCCACAGAGATGTGCCTCATCAGACTTGCTCTTAGCCATCTACTTGATGTCCCCGGGGAGTGGTTCTTCTGTCTGTGCACGGAGTCTCTGGGCATCAGGACCGACAGATGGTAACTGTCCTCAAGCACTGTCCACCTCACAGCCACAGTCACTCACCTCTCCCCTTAGGCAACCATGGCAATCCGTTTCACTGCTTCTTCTATCCAGACAAGCATACAGAAAGTATTTCATATCTATTCCCTCTTCATATGATCACTTAATATCTCTTGGTGGTAGTGTCAGAGTATAGTGATATGATAGCTTGCTCTACTTTAATAGCTGCAAGGTATGCTTTAATGTGACCATTCCACATTTAGCACATGCCCCGCAGGTGGACATTTGATTGATTTCCATCTCTGAGGCTGTAAACAATATTATATGAAGAGTCCTGTCATCTCATGTGGTGGACCCAGGTCATGCTGTGGGGGTACCGGAGTGAAATCACTTTGTTTGACTGACCTTTCTGTCCATGACTTTGTAAGTCTCACCGAATGATTGGATGGAACGGGGCCGACAGTGTGTGTGAAATGATAGTGGAGGGAAGAAGGGGGCCATCTCAGAACCAGGAAGAGGGAATCCTCTGATGACCAAGAAGGAAGAGCCACCGGCAGAGGCTGCCTGGGATTCCTGGTTGAAGTGGCGGAGGCAGCAAAGGCAGCAAGGTCATAGGCTGAGACCTGGGGCACAGCAGAGAAGCCATACAGAGACTGTGTGGCAGCAATTCAGGTTTCCTGGTCCATGGAACAAGGCTGTGGCCAAGGACCAGAGAGAAACATTCCTGCTAGCATGGCTGAGATGAGACATTTCAGACAAAAGAACTTGATCCTTAACATTTCACAACCTGTTAGCTTCCCTAGTAGCCTTCATCATCAGTGTTGTCTTGAATTCTTTAAGGCCGCTGCAACGAATTACTGACCCCATAGACAAGTGGAGTGTGGAGGGAGGGACAACTGGTGTCGGCATCGGGCACACACAGGTAGAGGCATGTCTGACCTCTGCCTGTGGTGCTTAGCTGACAGCTGGGGTGGAGTTGGAGTCTCTTTCCTCTGTGTAGCCAAAAGAGGTCAGACCTTCCCTGCTAGCAATTCTTGGACCAAGTGTGTATGCATTTGGAATTTTACTCAGTGCCGCAGGATTGTCTTCTTGAATGTCTTCTTAATTTTCTAATTCTTTTATTCTTGTCTTTTTAGCACAGAGAATATATCTTACCACATATACTCATATATAAGCCAAGTTTTTCAGCCAAGTTTCCTGCTGTTTTGGTGGTAAAATTGGGTGCCTCTGCTGATATTCAGGCAGACTTATACTTGAGTTACCTCTCCTACCTTGACCTCAGCTATCAAGCAAAACCAAACCGAGTGCTCTTGCATCCAAGTTGAACAGAATAGTACAGAGTCGACTTGTCCCCTAGGTCATTGTTGGCTGTGATCTTTATTGAAGGACGTAGGTTGTCAGGACTTTCTCCAGGAGAGCCACCTTCTGACTTGGGCTAGAAACGTGCTCTATGGTTCCTGAACAACCACACCCTTGGGAAAGGAATTGAAGATAACCCCCAAAGTGGCAAAATTATCAGTGAGGTATAAGGAACTACTCTCAGTTCCTTCCAAAAATCGATGGCAGGGAAGACAAAGTAAAGGCTCACTCCAGATACCAAGTTGATTCTGAAGTGGATGTTGCCTCCCAGTGACCCTGAAGGGCAGAGTAGAACTCGGGTTGAGTTTCCAGGACTGCAGATCTTTACGGGGGAAGAAAGGTTCATCAATTTCCCCTTGAGAGGCCATGTGGACACCAACCCCTCACACGACTCATTGCACCACGGGGGCTTTCAAAGTTCTAACATCTTAATTTCACTCTCTGGTGCTTTTCAAAGAAGAAAGCTTACTCCCAACATAATAGTCCTCATTGCAATTAAAAACAACATTCTGATGAAAACAGTGTTCATTCTTTTAGGCACACCTTTTACATAACCTTTAAGGTGATTGTTTTCATCCAAAGTCATTTTTTAAAGAATTTGACATTTCGGTGTGGATCCTGCCTCCCACCCTTCCAGTAAAAAAGGCAACTGGAACTAGCTTCCCTCTTCTGCAGTTTGGCTAGGCTGAGTCAGAGGGTGCCCTGGTGACTCCTCGTCCTGCCTCTGTGCGTCAGAGTCAGCCCTGGGAACAGTTGAGCCTCTCTGCCCGCACCCACAGAGACAGCCACACCAGAAAGTACACATGTGAGGATGCAGACGTTTCAACATTCTTCTGTACAATCTGTGTTTCCACTCTTTCAACATTCACGTCCAAGCAGTTGATCTTTGTAAGTGGTCCTAAAGTAATTTGTGAAGATGAGACTTTTTTTCCTTTTAAAGAAGGGATGGCTTAAGAAGATAAAGAAAATAAGTCTTGCCAAGTTAGATTTCCTGTTAGTGCCTGCTTTTATGTGAGCATCACAATGACAGGTCTCTTCTTCAGCCATAATTTGTATGAATTATATTATGTGCAAAAGGAACAACCTCCATCCCAAGAGAAGCCCTTGCTTCTTATCTTCAACTATTACTCATTCAGCTCAGACGTGGCCAAATCTCTCAGGGCATTCACAGATGTAACAGTTGCATTCGTTTTCACAAGTTATTTATTTTCCAAACACCTTTATCTGGTAGGGCACACCAGTCTTGGAGGCATAGTGATTATACATTGGGCTGCTAACCACAAGGTTAGCAGTTCAAAACCACCGGAGCTCCAAAGTAGAAGGATCAGGCTTTCTAGTCCTGTAAAGAGTTAGTCTCTAAAACCCACAGGGGGCAGTTCTACCCTGTTCCAAAGGATCATCAATCGATTCAGTGGCAGTAAGTTTAAGTTTTCAGGTAGGACAGTCCCAGGGGCCTCATAAAGACTGATGTTGCCTAGTGTGGTAACTCATGGTGCCACACACCCCTTTCCATGAACCTGGACCAAATCATACAGAATCCTCCAATATGGCCTCCCACACGCAGTGGCACTGTAAGACAGGGAAGCACTGCCTTTTGGTGTGTCGGGTCCTGAGCCATTTGCATGTTTGTTCTCGTGTTTGAGCCCACTGTTGCAGCTGCCATGTGAATACATCCTGTCAGGGCCCAGAAAGGCAGTCCTAATTTCTAGAACAAAAATGGAGCGGGCATCACTTCAAATCAGATCTATGTATGTATCTTCAATTCCTATTCTAATCCCATTCGAATAGAAAAGAGACTCAGCTTCCCTCTACCACAATGACTGACAGTCTGTTGGGTTTGTTCAAAATCATTACAAAGCCTCGGTGTTGCCCTTCACTCTTTCTTAAGAATGTGAGATCCTTAGTTAGATTAATTTTCTCACCAGCCATTATAACCCACATGTGACTTGATGACTCATCTCTGTTATTTCTGGAAGCTTTCAAAGAGTAGTCAGACTCATGGATTTCAATATTATTGTGAAATGAATGGTTGGGGGAAGGAAGAAAGGTGGAAACATGGCAGTGTTAGAGAGGGGCTTTGGGAGGCCCATGAACTCTCCGACACAGTATGGAAAATTCTACATGTAGACATGCATGTGTTGTTTTACTGTGAAAGGTCATTCTCCAGATCTTCAAAAGAATATGAAATCTTCCTCTTCTCCCCATTTGAAATTGGTGACATATTCATGTAAGTGCCGATACAGATGGATGTGTGTTCATATCCATTCCTTCCGTCTCTTTTCCTTCCTCAATTAAATCATTTGGTTAGAATTTTGTTTGACAGAAAACACTTTGGAGCAACTTTTCCATTTCCGATGCTCTATCTTTTATCATCTAGAATTCTTCAGAATGACCTCTCTGTTTTGAAAGCAGGCTAAACCATGAGTGTGTCACAGACACACTTGGTTTTATTTGCATTCCTTCCGCTGTGAAATTCATCCACGCAGCTTCTACAGAAGGACTAACTCTGTCCTGTGGCTTCTAATGTTGTCATGCCTTCCACCTCAATGCATATCGATTGTCTGGGGGCCATTAACTTTTTCCAGTCACCAAGCTTCTCCAAGCTAGGCAGTGATTTAAGATTTGGGACTCCATGATTGGAGCCAACAGAAAAAGCTGTTATCGTTTGAAAGATTCAGCAACACTGAAACTGGCTTTACTAGGTCAGAACCATCAACAATGGATATCCTGAGCTTTCCGCTCTCCAGGGACAGCCTGCAAAGTCACCTTCAGAAGGATTCTCTCCCCCTGCCCTCCACTTCCCCCTTCCTGTTTGCTCGCAAAGTACTCTTCCTAGGGAACTTGATGTTTATGGCTTTCTTTCAATTTCAGTGACCAAATTGAACACTGACTTCTTAACTATGCTTCAAAATGAGTAAATAGCATTTTTAATAATAGCAATATGTTTATAGCTGTGAAATCATCTTGGGTGACACTTGAAAAATAATGTGGGTGAAAGTATTTTTTCATTAGACTGTCTAATTTGCAATTCAGCAAGGCAGTCATGCCTGTTGCCTTTTATGATAGGAACCCTTAAACCCCACTTCACCTACTGAGACCTGGTCGTAATCAAAGCTGGGGTTTTACCATCGAGATGGGTCTCCAACCTGGCATTGCTGTTGGTCTTTTCTTAAACTTCAGCAAGACAGATGACAATTACCCAAATGATAACCTAACTCATTGCTATTCACGGCCTCCCCCTTTGGGGCAGAGTAGAACTATGGTCTGGGGTAGTGATGGGGTGTCTGCATGGCTATTTTGTAGAGAAAGAGTGCACGGCCTTTTCTCCAGCACAACTGGGTGAACTTAAACCTCCAGCCTTCTAATAGTGTGTGTACCAAGAGGCTCCTCCAAACCAAACTAATCCAAACCAAGCCCACTACTATCAGTTGATTTTATTACTAGGGTTTCTGAAATGGTAAATCTTTACTAGAACAGTCTCATGTTTCTCCCTTGGAGTTGTTAGTGGGTTTGAACCACTAATCTTGTAGCTAGCATCCAATACCTCACCCACAGCATCCCCGGCCCCCTTGTCCCAATCAGTAAACTAAAGCACTGCCATCAAGTTGATGGTGAGACAGCGAGCTAACAGGACAGTGCAGAACTGAATCTGTAATTCTCTACAGGAGGAGAAAGCCCCATCTTTCTTGCTCAGAGCAGTGGGTGGTTTTGAATTACCATATTTTTTGGACCATAAGACACACTCCCCCCCCTCCCCAAAGTTTGGAAATGAGGGTGCATCTGAAGGTATTATACCCCAGAACATTTTAGTTTACTGGTACTATTTGCTTCAGAATATTTTTCTTCTTTACCTGCTCTAAAAACTGGGTGTGTCCTATGTCCAAGTGCGTCTTATGGTTCAAAAAATATGCTACTGACCTTTGGACTGCAGCTCAGTGCATAACCGCCAGGAGTCCCCCAATCAATAGTTGGTTAAAAAAAAAAAACCCAACAAAAAACCAAACTGGTTATAGAATAAAATTCTCTAGATCAGGCCCTCCCCTCTCTCCCCCCTAAACCATGGTCTCCTCGGTAGTTTGGTGAAGCCTATAGACAACTTTCTCAAAACAGTATTATAAATACATGTAATAAATTATGAAAATAATAATTGATAGGACTGCAGGAATCAACCCCACACATATTAAAATATTAATTTTTAATATTAAAATATTAATTTTTAATATTAAAATATTCAAATAGTTATCAAAAGATTTTCAATATTTGCACTACATGTTGCACTTTTTTATTCAGGTAGTAAGTACAGAGACCAAAGGAGGAATATGACATGAATTGTAAATTTGAAATAGTTGAAAGCCCAAACATGTTTCAGGGTCTCTGCAAGAACTGTGAAGGGATACAAAGATGCTAGCTAATTCCATCGGTGACAAAGCTGCAGATATTGCCAATAGCAGCCACCATAGTTTGTTGTCTAGATTCATCATTATTGGAAATGATAAATTTCACTAGAGAGAATATTGAAAAATTTTTCCTTTCCTCATTCACGTTCATGAACCCCTGGAATCTGAACCCTGGAAACAAAGACCAATTGAACCTCCAGCTAGGTCAGGGAGACCTGCTAACAATGTCAAGAAATGCTGCGAAGCATTGCACATACCTTCCAGGTTCTCACACTGGACCAGGTTGATGTAGTCCTGCTGGGTCAGGAGGCTGGCTTTGCACCCTCGCACCAGGCCCTCCAGGTAGCCATGGTCGACATTGAAGTACAGCTCCGAGCTCTCGGGCATGGCGAAGGTCTCCGCTGACTGGGGCTGCAGCCGGCTTGCTGCGAGTCTGATCAGCCCGAGGAAGGACGTGGACTGGTCTGGAGAGAGAGCGGGCAGTTCCCAAGCAGAACTCTCTTGTCAGCTGAGAGTCCGGATTCTCATGACAAGTTCCCCCCAGTTTCAGCAGCTTGTACCACAGCCAGTTCTGTTTTCACAGCAACAGTGAGTCAGTCAGATGACCCACGAGCACACAGTAGAGGGAGAATTGGAGGGAACAGGTGACAGGGCTAAAACTTAACCGGTTCTATAGCAACAGCACCTCTCCTCCCTGCCCCTCACCCCGCCTGCCACCCCAGCTGTGCTACTGGCAGGTTTGAAGTCCCTGACTGTTTTGTAAACATTTCTTCCAAGCTTTTACCTAAATTCAATTGTTTATTGTAAACTGCATTTGTCCTACATTTCCCTGAGGAGAGTTAATATAAGTGGTGGTGGTGGTGGTGGTGGTGGTGGGAGGTGGGGGGTGGGAAGGGGTGCTGTTTCCCACCTAGGAAGGAGCCCATCCCCCATTGCTTGTTCACCAATTGATTCCTAGAAGCGACCTTCTAGGACAGGGTAGAATGCCCCACTGTGTTGCTAAGGCTGTACATCTTTACAGGAGCAGCCCGCCTTATCTCTCTAAAACACATTGATATAGATTGGCTAGTGGGCTTGAATGTCTGACCCCGTGGTTAGCAGCCCAGTGTTTAATCCATTGTAACGCCAGGGCACCTTCAGTAGGGAGCAGCGTGGCTGAAAACCGACAATCCTGGAAGCTTATACTCACCACTGCATAGATGAAACTGAACCGTGTTTAAGGAACTCCTCAAAGGACTGTTAGGCTGGGTTGCAGTCCACCCTCCACTCCGAGGGAGACAGAGAAGGCTTTCTTCTCCAGAAAAGACTTTAAACCCCACAAACCCACGGGGAGAGTTCTCTGTCACTGGGAGTCAGAATCGACTTGTGGGCAGCATGTTTGGAAGGTTTTTGTTTTTGTTTTTGTTTTGGGAGGGGGAAGGCATTCTTCATTTTGTTTTTCCTATGTGAAGTTCACGATTGCTCGATATTATTGAAATTGCCGCAGAAAAGCTACTGGAAACTGAGGTGGTTCGAGGATACACACCTGGTAAAAAGTCAGCCAGAAAATCATCTCTGGGTTCTGGGGGAAGAGAAGTATATGAGGCTGTCTTTTGCAGCATTTAAAAAACGGGTGCCAACTTAGGAGTGGACCATGAAATCAAGATAGCAGATCACTCCAACATTCAAAAGTGAGGATGGACTGGAACATTTCAGAGTCCTCAGCACAAAGGTGAACGAGAGGGTTGTCCTATATAAATCTAACTCCAAAGAAAACGAGTTGCCATCCCATGAGTGCCACTCACGGTGGCCTTCTGGCTTGCAGATCTAACTATGTTCCCGGGGTTCTCAAGGCTGTGATCACAGTTTGTCAGCCCTTTCTTAGAAGACCATCTGGGTGGACTTGCATAATGGAGGGCGTCCAGGGGATCTTGCGCATGTGCACGTGTGTGCATGTGACTCCCTGGAGGTAGAAATGGTTGGTAGTTTGAATCTTGAAATGTAAAACATATTTTTTTCTGTGAATCGTGATAAAAACATGGGAAACATTGCTCTGACATAAGGTAAATTAAGAAGATTTAAGAGAACCTGCTGAGAAGCGGTCAAGTTTATTTGGAAAAGCCTGTGGAGTATCAAAGTTGAAATAGCCAACGATAGTTAGCTGAGAACAGCGGGGAACACTCAACTCTGCAGGCATCCATGTGGCAGACACGTTCTCCAGGTTAGCTGCTCAGCAGTCTGCCCTTGATCTTTGCCAGTTACTGTTTTTCTCTCTTTCTCTTTATACCTCCACAATCCTCCCCCCCCCCCCCCCCAAAGCCTCTTGCTCTAGCACAGGCCTGGGGAATGTCTGATCTAATGGCTGTAAAAATAGGGAAATAAAAGCCAAACCAAACCTCTGGCCGTCAAGTGGCCGCTGACTCATCGTGACGGGATAGGACAGGGTGGAGCTGCTCCTGTACGTTTCTGAGACTGTTACATTTTAAGGATTAGAGAGCCTCATGTTTCTTCCACCTGGTGCTTTCGGATTGCTAACCTTGCGGGTCACAGCCTAACATGTAATCACTATGTCGCCAGCGCTTCTGGCCAAAGCACCAATACCAGCTAACATCACACAGCGCAACCAAAGAAGCAGTGCCAACCATCACATTCGGTGTGCGTTAATGAACACGAGAGAGCCCTGGTGAGGCAGTGGTGACATGCTGGGCTATGATCCCTAAGGTCGACAGTGGGAAACCACTAGCCAGTCCTCAGGACAAAGCCTGGGCTTTCTAGTGCCCTAACCCGTCCCTGTGGGAAACCACTTAGGTCTCTATGACTTAGCATTGACTGGAGGGCCGTGAGTCACTTAACATTTGACCAAATAGAGCAGGCTATTTTTTCAGGGCTAACTACCAGTTGGCTATTTCAGTGCTAGGCAAACTTTAAATAAAATGATATGTGTCCATGCTTTAATTATAGTGCTTGTGTCAAAAACAGACATATTCATGCAAATGCAATTTGATTTTAAATTTTGGTGATACATTAATGTAATCTCACAAGAAATCATCTAGAAAATAGAGAATACTCTAAATAGAAAAGCATTTATTTATTTTAAAAAACATTTTATGGGAGGATGGGCTCTTACAGATCTTATAGCAATACATCATTCAGTGGTATCAAGCACACTTCTACATGTGTTGTCATCAACAGTTCCCAAACAATCTCTTTCTCCTTGAGTCTTTGGTACTAGCTCTTCTTTTCCCCCCTCCTTCCCCCATCCTGTCATCCTCATGAAACCTTGACCAATTATATATTATTATCGCCCTTCTATTTTACCAAGAATTATATCCTCTTCCAGGTTAATTTTTTGGTGTTCTTTTTGTGGACCTCACTGCCTCTGGTGGTCGTGGGCGCTACCCAGTGCTGCTCCTGAGAGCCGCCACTGGATTTGAACCACCAAGCAGTCCTGCACTCAACCATTTATGCCACTGGGGCTCAGCTCCCAGGTTAATTTTTAAGTTGATGATTTTGTAGGGTCCATGGGTGTTGTACTAAAATATTCAATGACACTTGGCAGAGAAAAGGTTCCCTAGCCCTTTTTCCCAGCCGCAGTACTTTGTAGGCTGTGCTGGAGTGAGCACGGCAAAGGTCTGAGAACAGTGCCTGGCACACAGGACTTCACTTTGCACCCCTTCTTCACTCTGTCAGCATTAGATTTGTTCTGGGAAATTTCACTTTCTTTGAAAATGGAAAGCACCACATCTGATTACATCATCACCTACCTACGAAACCATGCAGAATGACAACCCTGCCAAGGTGACACCTAACCTTAACCATCACAACCAGTGCTTGGGTCTCTACCTCGACATTCATTCCTGTCCATAACAATGACTGTACCTTGTTGATGTGCATAAGAGGGAGTAGAGTTTTTGCCATTATCCTAAGTGCACAATGCTGACTTATAAGATAGGGAGGAGTTGTTGCCACGTACTTTAGTTGATTCCAATCCATAGTACAAGGGACCTTCAAAAATGCCCCACCTCCCAGGAGGCAGGTGAGACCTATCATCAGACTGAGACTTACCCAATGGTTGTATTCCATCTCTCCCCAACTGTGAATTGACATTAAATCTGACTGCCGCAGTCACATGAAGGGAGTACAATTTGAGAGACAACAAACAAACAAACAAAAAACTATTCAAACCAAACAAGTTACTCTGTACATAAATAGCACAGACAGTATATGTGTGATATTAAACTTTTCTGGAGGGAAATGCAATTAGTAAAACATTGTCTAAAGTGACTTCTTAGCGAGCCAATAATAATAGTAGAAAAAACTAAAAACAAAGAGGCAAACAAAAATGCTTGTATTCTTCTTTTTCAACAGTAAGTTTTTGCTTCATCAATTCTGTTTTCTTTCTATATCTATATCTATATCTATGTATTGCTTATTTCAATATTGGACACAAAATTTTATCTCCATTTTAACAGTTGTACATTTCCACCTCAAGTTAAAATAACTATTGTTCAAACCCAGTACTTTTTGCACATGGTTTTTCTTTGTTGTGCTTACAGCACACACACACACACACACACACATCTATTTAACAGGATCTGTTGTGTTTCTGCTGGATCTTACCCAACAGTTTAGGTTCTTCTCTAACTATTTCTGCCCACGTTGCTCAGAGACCTTGATTGCATTCTTCCCAATGTGTGAACATTCTTGTATTTTCTGTCACTGATGTCTTTTTACGTAAGTGAAATGTGGAAGTTTAGAATCCAAGAGTTGGCCGTCTTCCTCAGAGCTGAACACCCCATGGACTGGCGACACCGACGAAGCTGTCTTCTGCTGGAACACATGCTCTGACAGCGAGTTTCTGCTTGGAGAGTGCTGTTTTTCTCATTTTCGACAGCTGTCACAAGAAGGAAGCTAGTTCTCACATGAGGTCAAAATTTCCCATCACTTCTCAGACTGACTTTGTTTACAACAACATTGCAAGTGTAACTTGTTATCATTTAACATAAAAAGCCAGCGAAAATTGCTTGTTTGCTGTTACTCAACTGTATACTAAACTAGGGTTTTTATTCACACGAGAAGCCCAAAGCACACGGAAACCGCCAAGGAGCCGGGAAGCAGAAATGGAAGAGAGAGGGACCTTGTTCTAGCTGTGGCAGAGAGCAAGAGGCAGCACTTTGAGGGCAGACTTCTAGCCACAGAAACCAGAAGGCCCTGGTGGCCCAGTGGTTACCTTTTGGGACATTAACCACAAGGTCAGCAGTTTGGAACCACCAATTGCACTTCTGGTGGAAGCTTAGGGTGCAGTAGAGAACTAATGAGGCCTCCTTGCCCCCTGCTATCTTGGCCCCAGGGCTGCTTCTCAATCCAGACTAGATGGGAGCGTGCACATAGGTATAGGCAAGAGATGAACCTCACAACACATGGAACCCAGGAACAGGAAAGGGAATAGAGATAACAAAGGGGTAGGGGGAAGTGGGGGAGAGTGGGGGAGGGAGGGGGGCCAATAAATGGCCCATAACCACACACCCCTATCCAGGGGGAAGAACAATAGAAACCACAGGGGATGGGAGAGAGTGGTCGGCGTAAGATTTGAAAATAATTTAAAAATCTATAATCTATCAAGGGGCCACAAGGGGTGTGGAGCTGGGAGGTGGGAGGGGAAAAAGAGGAGCTGATCCCGGGGGCTCAATGGAAAGTAAATGTTTAGAAAAGAGCGATGAAATTCATGTACGTATGTCGGATACAATTGATGTATGGATTGCAGCATGAGTTGGAAGAGCCCCCAATACGATGTTTATTTTAAAAGAAAGAAAGAAAGAAAGAAGGCTGAGCCCCAGTGGTGTAGTTGTTGAGTGTGGAACTGTGGCCCACTGGCTTGGTGGTTCAAATTCAACAGCAGCTCTCCAGGAGCAAGGCTGGGCCTCCCACTCCCACCAGAGGGAAGTGATGCCAAAAAAAACAGAACAAAAAGAAAAAAAGAGGCTTTCTCCTCAAAACAAAGATTGGTCATTGGAAACCCACAGGGTCCATTCTACTCTCTCCAGACAGGGTCACCGTAAGTCGGCACCCCGTCAACAGCAGTGAGGGAGAGAGCAAGCCATTTAAGCTGTGAGAACACACCTTTCTGATTGTTAAAGCCATCCACTTCTGGTATTTCTGTTATGGTGACCCTACATAATCAAGACCCTTCTCATTTAATGGAAGTGGAATTGTAATCTTAAAACAATCAACTTTAGTGGCAGCAATGATAACAGTAACAATCTAGTGAGAGCTTCCTATGTACCTTCTCGCTGTGCTAAATGTTCTCTGCATCTCGTGCCACCCGAAACACAGAGGCAACTTGGTGCCTCCCTTCTGAGCACAGCACAAAGGGGTTCAACAACTCCCCCACGTCCAGAGCTGTACACAAGGGAGCAAGCCTGAAGTTCCACCTAGAGCTCTCCTGGTCTCCAAACACAGCAGCTACAGGAAGTGACAGTATATATGTTGCTCTTAAATATTTTCAATGGTCTATTGGTATTTGTAATACATCTTAGAAATGAATATTGTATTTCCCCCCCCATTGTCTAATCATCTATTTCCTTGTGCTCAATTAAAAGGTGACATCATGAGTTTTTATACTTGATTGGCACTAAGTGATGGGGGGGCGTGTGAACACTTCAGGCTTGTGTTATCTTGACAACGACGACGACGTCAGTGACAAAAGTCACTGCTATTGGGTCAATGCTGACTCTCAGAGAGCCCACAGGGCAGAGCAGAACTGCTCCTTTCAGGTTCTGATGCTATGACTCTTTACGAAAGCAGAAAGCCTCCGCTTTCTCCCATGGAGTGGCTGGTGGGTTCAAACTGCTGACTATGTGGTCAATGCTCCAAGCAACCCTGCCCCCAGGGCACCTTCCGGGGTATGTGAAAATGTCGGCAGCAAGATGGCTATAAAACATTACCATGTCCTACTCAGCCAGGCCATAACCACCATTGAACTTAATTTCTAGACTGCCAAGACATCAGGAACTAAAATAGATTGCTCCAGTACTGTCATGCATGACCTTCTGGTGAAAATCCAAATCCTGGGTGGCACATGGGAAGTAGTTTTTACTACTTATCAGAACCAGACAGATGACAACCACACCAGTTCCGGGTGAGCAGTTCCCCTCAAAACCTGTCTGGATGGAGAGGGTGGCTGTACCTTGTACACCCTTCACCATGCTTTGGGACTCCTCTAATCAGGTAGGTGTTCTCAGGAGCACTATAAGCTTATGTGCTGGGTCCCTCACAGGCACAACAGAGAAGAAACTCTCTGTTCTCTGCCTGAGTGCCTACTTGTGTCTTTTCAAAATTGCCAGGAGCCCCGGGGCCATTATTGGGTAAGCTGTGGCTGCTTTAGTCAATAGTTTAAACCCACCAGCCACTTCACTGGAGAAAGAGAAGTCTCTGCCCCTGGGAGGACTTACACAGCCTTGGAAGCTGTCTGTAGGGAAGCCGGGAGCGGGACCTGACTTGATGGCAGGTAGAGTTTTGGTATTGACTTAATGGACACCCTGTTGCTTCCTATTCCTGTGATTTCCTGAGGAGGGCATGTGCATCTCCTGGAGCTGAAGCTTTTAAAATATTTCTAGAAAACTTCAGGGAGGGTGGCAAAGAAGGGAAGGTCAGGGGCTTTCTCTGAGACCCAAACGTGCCAGCCAGCAGGGAGAGGGATGGAGAAAACGAGGACTCCCTGGTCATCTGAACCTTTTCTTTCTGAAGCCAAGCCAAACCTACTCCCATGGCGATGATTAAACTCAAGTTCTGGCTGTAAAGCCATACACCTTTGCTGAAGCAGAAAGGCCCATCTTCCTCCCAAGGCTCAGTTGATGGCTTTGAACTACTGACCTCTGAAGAAGCCACTGAAGGCACAACCCACTGGTCCACCAGGCCTCCTCACCCTGCCCTCAGTGGCCATGAAAAGTGGCATGTTAGTTGACATGCCTGCTCTGAGTAGATATTTAAAGGACCCACTGTGCTATGTGGGATTTGTGATAGGCACTGATAACACAGTGTTGCCTAAGCTGAGTATCAGAAGCAACCAACTTGGCCTGGGGGCCGTCCCCGGGTGTGACATTCATTCTGGGTTTCAGAGGATGCGTGAGGGCTGGTCAAGCACCTGTGCAAGAAGGGATCACAGATGGAGGCACCTGCCCAGAGGCCAGGGCCTGCTAAAGAAAAGGACGGGTTTCTAGGACTGTGGGAAATGGATTTTCACTAGGAAGAGTGGACATGGAATCTCGGTCATCTGACTCCTTCGTGAGCTTGAGAGAACTTCTCTCTCAGAACACATGAGCCTGGTTGGGATCCTGGGGGACCCTGGGGAAGCTCAGGTGCCCCTTCTGGCATCGGATGACCTTGCCTCTTTCTTTGCCCCCACGTGATCGCAGACCCCCACAGGGCTGCAGCCCTTCATTCCACGTGACTCCTGTGGTCCTGCACCTGCAGTGCTAACTCTGCGGACCAGGAGCAGTCGGCCAGCCTTGCTGAAGGCACTGCCTCACCCCGGGCACTGGCACTGGCACTTGGCTCCTGATTGTGGACCTTCTTTCCAACTGTGGCTCTTAGCTCTTACCCTTCTCCTGATGCTGTGACTAGTGGGAGACACAGAGCAGAAGGACTGTTATCATTGCAGATGGAAGAGGAAAAGCCAGAGCAGGCAGAAAGGTGCTCTCTTCCTAAAAAGAGAGGGAAGCAGCCTCTTCCGGGAATAAAGGGGACTCAGGGAGCAGTGCAGGGGTAGATGGTTAAAGAAGGAGAGCAGTTAGAGAAAGGCTGTGGTGTTTAGGAGCCTGCTCCGACAGTCTTGGGAAAGGCAAGTTCTTCAGACATTTGGGGGAAGATTGTTAAGTATAACCATTGCTATCATTCTTAAATGGTATAACGTATCACTGTGAAAACAGTGATGAGCTCATCATTTCCTAGTAGTTTTACTTTTATTTATTATGGACTGAGGCTATGTGGGCCTCTCGTATCTGAATGATCAGAAGCCCTGGTGGTTTAGTGGGTTACATATTGGGCAGGTAACCCCCAAGTCAGCAGTTCGAAACCACCAGCCACTCCCTAGGAGAAAGATGAGTCTTTCTACTTCTTTTTTGTTTGTTTTTCTAATTTTTTAAATTTTTAATTTTTTAATGTTTTTGAGTGAGTCTTTATATTTCTAAAGGATGTACTGGAAGCCCACAGGAGATAATTGTATTCTGCCTCACACAGTCCCTACGAGTGGGACTCCATTCAGTGCAGTGAGTTACTATGATATCTGAAAGGTTATAGAGGCAATGGTATCAATCATGCTTATCTATGGTATCAAATACGAACAAATCCATACATATTAAGGGAGAGGCTTTGTTTAAAAGAGTTATCACAAGGAGTAGAAAGAGAGAAGGGGGACAGTTGCTCTGTTCATAACATCAGCGAGAATCTAAAATCAGGCAAAAAGAATTCTCCATCCTTTGAGACCAGAGAAAACAAAGCTAGAGAGCTGGGAGTGGAGAAGGGGGTTGAAAGTTTGGTAAGATTACAGAATAAGATAGAAGGATTCACATTGCAGTCAGCCTCTTCTGGACGGAGCACTTGGGTCAGAGGACGTACTGTGGGTTCACGCTGACTACAAACAGGACAGGGCTCAGGGAAAATGCAGTTGTAGTAGGTCAGCGATCTACCTAAGGTATGGCGAGTGTAGTACCTGCCCAGGACGCCATTTGCAGGAGGGCGCCACTGTGCTGTTTCTATGATCCCAGTTTCCAAGAGCTGTGCTGGAAGATGGTTCAGCAAGTTAAAAAAATACATAACCCCAAACCAAACTCACTGCCATCGAGTCGATGGCTACTCGTAGACACCCTTTAAGACAAGGTAGAATTGTCCCTGCACTTTTCCGAGACGGTAGGTCTTCACGGGAGTAGAAATCCTGGTCTTTCTTCCAAACAAACATGAGAAGGCTTCGAAAAGTTCATGGGAACTTTTCTTTCCATTCTGTTTTTTACAAATGTTTGAGACGCCCTCGTCATTACAGTTATGAGGACCCTGTGGGCTCCCCTGCGGGTTAGCTGTCAGGCTGCCTAATGGTCCATTCAGTGTATCCAGCCCTCCCACTGCTCCGCGGGGAGAGAGGGAGAGTGACAGACTCAGAAACCTGATGTAGGGCTACTGGGAATTACAACCGACTTGGGGGCAGAGGTTCGGGTTTGCTTTGGGTCAAGGCAGACTGTGTGGCCTTGCTTTGCCGAGTGTACAAAGAGAAGAAACTGAAGAAAGAAAGAAGAGGCAGTACAATTTTCCTGAGTGAAAGCAGCGTCGGTGCAGTGCTAATTTTCATGTGATGCCATACCATGGGAAGTAAAAGATTTCCAAACTAGACTACTGATGGGTTAGGGTTAGGGTTAGGGAAACATTATCTAAGAGTGTTAGACATTTAAGCAGGGCGCAATCTCCGTGCTTTTCATGCGCACTATTTTCTATCAGTACACCTACCTCGCAGAATTGTTAAAGGATAGCGAAGATGCAAAGGAGATCCAAGCTGCTTCCTGGGTAGGCTGTGCATGTGTGTGATGCAGACTCTCCGGAAAGACCAGCACTGCGCTAAACTCGGGCACCTTTACAGAGGTGAGCAGCAGTATGCCCCTGCAAACAGTCTCTGCGAGGTTCTTTGAGATGGAGATGGGTGCCTTTGAGCAGGTCTAGCACCCTGCCTTAGTTAGCCAATGCTGCTATTATGAGGATAACACTGGGCAATGGTTTCCGGAGGCTGTGTGTCAAAATTAGGACACCAGCCCTGGGGCATGTCTCCCTTTCTCTGTTCACTCTGGAGGAAGGTGCTCATCTTCTTTGATCCTTGGTAGGGGGGTTGTCCTCAGGAGATTTTCCTGTGCCTTGGCATTAATCTCCTTTCAGGTCTAGGAGTTTCTCAGCACAGAGACCTGGGGTCCAGGGGGCATGTTCTGTCTCCTGCTCTTCTTTCTGGGTGGGACTGAGTGGTCCTGGCTCTCTGCTCTCATCGTCTTCTTCCATCTCTTCACAGTGATATAAAGGGTTGCAGGCAGGGAGCTTCTCAGGCATCAGGGCAGGGCGGTGTCCTGAATGAAGGTGTCTCGTCTCACACCAATCCTTTTAACATGGATCGGCTGTTTGCAGCAGATCACATCATGGAGAGGGACTGCATCATCATGTAGCTGTCAAATGACATCATTGCATAACTCTGAAACTGGCCAAGTGGACACATGTGTCTATCTGTGTGGGGGGAGGATGGTATCGAGGTGGGGGAGGAGTGTTGCAATTCAATCTATGACAACTAACATTCTCTTTTTCGACTTCAAAACTGCAGTGTATCTGTGGAGTCGTTTGCTATGGCAACGCTTTTAAGATGGTCTTTTCATTGGACCGTTTACAGAGCTGAGCGTCAGTTTCACATCTAACAGCCCAGCCCCATTTTGTGTTTTCCTGTTCGCCCGCCACCACAGTCACCTCACATCCCATCACGTACCTCCTTTCCAACCTGGGTTTCCCATTCGCTGTGCCCTTCTTGCTGAGTCCTCTGAACTTTGCCCTTGCTGCCCTTTCTGACCGTAATCTCCTGCAGGACTACGTTGCAACATGTGTTCTTCATGGGCACAGCTCAGGTACTAACAGAAAGGCTGGCAGTTGGAATCCAGCAGCCACTCCACAAGAGAGATGTGACTGTTCCTTTCTATCAAGCCATGGGAACCCCGTGGCCAAGTTTTATTTGGTCCTATGGGGTCACTCTGGCTCAGAAATCAACTCAAGACAGTGGGTTTAATTGCAGACCTGTAATCTCCACTTTCTTTCCATCAGAGAGACATCATCTCATCCATAAGCATTCCAGCAAATATCTGCAAAAGATGCAGGAGTCAAAACTCACTGCCATCGAGCTCATTCTGACTCATGGAGACCCTAATAGAACAGCGGTTCTCAACCTATGGATCACGACCCCTTTGGGGGCTGAATGACCCTTACAAGGGCTGCCCTGATTCATAACAGTAGGAAAAGTACAGTTATGAAGTAGCAACGAAAATAATTTTGTGATTGGGGGAGGTCAGCCCAGCATGAGGAACCATATGAAAGGGTTGCGGCATTAGCAAGGTGGAGAACTGCTGCACTGCCCTTTTGTGTTGTGAAGGCACTATATCTTTATGACAGCAGACAGTCTCATCTTTCTCTATTCTAGCCATGGGCAGATTCAAACTGTTGACCATGCAGTTGACAGCCCCAGGTACAAGCCCTTATGCCAGCAGGGCTTCTTTACAAAAGATACCCTCTTACAGTCAAGTCATCACTCTATTATGATACCCAAGGGGATTTCTTAATAGCAACACCCACGATTCTCCCATTGGCCAAACTTTTATTTGTTTAATATTTTTTGTTGGTGTGTATGTGACTCAGGAGGTATTATCCACTGATGTGTGTATCTCTTAATTTCCTCCTCTGCCTTCCCCCTAACCTCACTTTTTGTTTAAGAAACTTGGTCACATGTCCTTGAGAGCTTTCCTAGATTTGGAATGTGCTTCTATCATCTTGAGGTGCCTTTTAGTTTGCTCCTCTGCCTCCCCCATGTGCTACCTGCTGGTATGAAGTGTGAAGGTAGACTGCTCTAGTGATTCTTTTTGTTGTTGCAGGACAATTTCTTAGCTCTTTGGGTTATTTCGATAGGAAGGAATAATGACAGCTGCCCTTGACTTCTGTGTCAACAGCCACACATGAATACCAGCTAGATCCACCGTCTCAAAGGACTAACAAATGGATTACGGTTTTAATTTGTCATTCCTTCATTTATTAACCAGAATGCTTCTATCAAAAGCAGTTTTCCCGAATCAACTTTTGGTTACCCTTGTGTACAGATTGTGAGGAAGTAGAACAAAATGCCTAAATGTTTCCCTTTATCACCAGGTTTTAAATGAGTGTCTTAGTTCCCTAGAGTCATCTCAATGTGAGCAGTTGGGATGTTAACAATATTAAACCATGTTAACTGATGGGTTGAAGCAGAAACCCTGGGTTCTTTGGGCACACCCTGGCAGCCTTTGATCGGGTCCTTGCTTCCTGGGATGACAGAATGTCCCATGTCCATTTTGCACAGCAGATCAGTGTGGCGGTCATGTACTTAATGTCAATTTCATGATTGGAAGTTGAGAGGTGGAGTCCAGCCTGTCAATCTGGAGATAGCTAATGAGACTTCTTTGGGCCTAGCTTTCTCTGAGAATTCCAGGAAGTCTTGCGATATTTTCCTTGTGGAGATGAGAGACCGCCTCCCTAGTTGTTAGGAGATGCTGGACTGACAAGACAAGATGGCAGTGTTCGAGGAACTGGAGGAGCCAGAGGAGAAACCACACAGCCTTACCCTGATGGAACCAGACCTCTGCAGCTGAGATGCTTTTGCTGCTTCTACTGTCACTGGACACACAAGACTCTGCACCTATTGGCCTACGATTTCGTGAGTCAGAAGGGAACTTTATGGATTGGTGTTGGACATATGGGTCAATATCGGACTTGCAACCTTGGACTGGGTTGAGATGCTTTATCAATGTTCCATTCCTCTTCTATATAAGCCTCTCCCTTGTATCCATATACATGTATATGAATTTGTTTCTCTAGTCTACCTAGACTAACACAATTGGGAACCAGAATCTCTGAAGTTTTTCATGAAGTTGAGAAAGCGACAGTCTCTGTGGTGTAATCAGTATCTAGCAATTGTGCTCATTGCCTGCTGACCTGTCTAAAAGCGTAACCCTATGCACTTGGAGGGCACATTCCCAGAGCTTGCTGAGACCCGCTGTTGTGGATGGACACAGGGCCGCCTTCCCCTCGCTTGTCTCTGCAGCACTTACACGTCCTAATTGAGTGCCTGAGAAACAAAGACATACCCAGAAGACAAGCAAAACAAAACCTCCCTCACAACAAAACGAAACTCATATGAAGCCAAGTAAAATATTATGCTGAAAAAAATAAAATGTTTAAATGCTGTATGAACTTCATTCCTTGATTGTTCTTCAAGAACCCTCATTTGATAAAAATAGATTACCGCAAGAAAAGCCAGGAAGCATGTGACTATCTCCAGTACACAAAACTCCTTGAAGCAAACCAAGATTGTTCCCATGACATTGATTCTGGACATTACCCAAAGTGTAATCCTGGTTTTACTTGCTTCTTTTTGTTTGTTTGTTTTTGAAGCACTTATTTATTTTGGTTCATCATAAATTCAAGTTTTTTTAAAAAATAATTTTATTAGCATATATTTCACACATCATACAACTTAATGGCTCACTCATGTTTAGAAGATTTGTGCAATTATCACCACAATGTTTTAGAATATTGTACTCATCGCTACTTCCCCATTCCTCCCATCCTTCCCTGACATGCTCTATGGCAATTATCAGTCAAGTTATGATCTCTATAGTTCTGCCTATCCTGGATTTCACATACAGAAAATCATATAAGATACAAAAGGAAGCAGAAAACAAACAACAAAATCACAACAATGAGTAGGCATCACATGGGAAAACCTCAATTGAAAAAGGAAGCAGAAGATATTAAAACCTAAAAATGCCTTTTGAAATAAGTCAAAATGATAAGAGATCAAATGATAAGTTATTATATGTTAACCTAAGTACATTTTCCATAATCAACTTTACAATGCTCTATGTCTGAAAGCAAGTATATGTACATCAGGTAATTCAATGGAGACTTAAGACACATGGTGACTCTGCAAATGGATTTTGAGCTTCCACTGTCATCCATAACCATCTACCAAAGGGCATTCACAGTTTAACTTTGCTGAAGCACCCATATCTTATGTGATCTCTTCATGAGGGTAGACCTCAAGCAGAACCATATCATAAGAACCAATTATTCTTATACTGGGTCTAGAATTAAGTGTGAGCCCAAATCCATTCATGTATCTATTTATGATTTGTATACTTGCTTCTTATGAACAGAGGAGAAGTTGTAAGCTGCCATCAGAGTCATGGAGTTTTTGGGTGGCTGCAGCTGGAAGGCTTCCTTCTGTTGGAGTCCAGAAATAGGACCCTTTATCCAAAGTCTGTTGACTTTGGATAATTTAAAGTTTTAAGAGTATTGTAATATTTTCTTCTTCCTGAAGAGAAGACTAAAAGAATTTCAGGTGTTGACCAGCAAGTAGATTGTATGTGTGTGTGTGTGTGTGAGTGTGTGAGTGATTTTTAATGGGCTTTTTGACCTAATGATTCACCTTTTGTACTTTAGCAAAATAATATTTTTTGCTCTTTATGTATTAACTACCTGGATCTGGTATAATACATCTTCTTTCTTAATACCTCAGTGTTCTTCAATGACCCTATTTTATTTCCTATTATGTAATCTGTTCGAAGTAAGAATTTTTTAATCCTCTTATAGAAGCACAATAATCTTTCATCGCACTCTAATATGCAGTTCCAATACTTTAGGTATGTCTAAAAGCAGAGGTGAAACGTTTGCATTCACTGAATCACTGTTCATTGCACAAAGGTCAGGAGTAGTTAAACAGGCACTGGTGAACTACAAGATTCTAACCACTATACCACCAGGGCTCCCTTTGCACTGCCGCTGATTACCCGTGAGGAGTAATACTTTTGTTTTTATTATATTTTATTCCGTGCTTATTGGTTTCTTTTCTGCATTCTGCTCAATGTTCCCTTTTTGAGAGATTTCAGCTATTACAGAAATACATGATTGGAAAGCTTTCCTGTGCCACTCTGAAGACCTAACCATTGCTCATAAACACCCAGGGTGAACACTGAATAAGGTTATATATGCACCTAAGTAGCCAGTGTCCAGGGCCTCAGAATGAATTTATTAAAGGTTTTAACGACAAGAGGTCACCATAACACCATTGGTCCACTTTATCTTCATTTCACAGTTGCTAAAGCAAATGGCACAGTGTAGCAAAAATGCTGACTAGAGGATTTCAAAGGACACCTCAAGGAAGTAAAGTATTTTTTTAAAAAAAGTTAGACCTGGTGTTAGGAAGCCAAAATCAAAGCCCTGGCTTTTGCCAACATGAATTAAAAAAAATTTTTTTTAAGAAGAAGAAAGCATGCAAGCCTGAGTTGCAATATTGAAGGATTCTGTGGGGCTATGGTGGTGTAATGGGTTAATGTGCTGGGTTGCTAATCACAAGGTTTTTGGTTCAACCTTACTAGCTGCTCCTTGGGAGAAAGAAGAGACTCTCTGCTCCCCTAAAGATTTACAGCTTCATAAACCCCACGTGTAGAGCTACTCTTTCATACAGGGCCATTATGAGTCAGAATTGATTTGATGACAGTGAATTGAGATGGGAAAAATATTGAACTATGCAGAAAGCACCAAAAGAAGATGGAAGAAACACACAGTCAATGTGCCAAATAGAACCGATCAATGCTCAACCATTTCTGGAGACAGAATATGATTAGGAACTGGTATCATAGGCCTCTCTCTCTTCTGGGGGATGGCCCCTGTATAACACTTGGTGTCTCTTGACCTGTGCATGTCTTTCTTCTTTTTCCTTGTTTGTTTTCTCTTTAATAAACTTGCTCTTTAATTCACACACACACACACACACACACACACACACAGAACCAGTGTTATGGTTGGGAGTGAATCAAGCGCTGTTGAAGACATTGGTGGAAAAATAAAAAGACTCCAAGAATGTATAGGAGGTCAACTGAAAATGTGCTTGACACAATATATGTATGTATGGGTTGTGATAAGAGTGTATGTTTATTTAATCAATATAATGATTTAAAAAGGTCAATTGAAAATTTCAGCAGATGAGCATGCAGAATGCATTGAAAAGTGCATTACTATAGATGAAGTTACATTAAATTTTTATCTTCTATTTTGTATTTGCTATGGTTTTAAATATTACTGCTTTATTTTCTACTGAGGTTTTTTATAAATTATTTTTAATGTTTTTCTGTATACGAAGTCTGGGATAGGTGAATCTATAGATAGTAACTGGATTAATTTTCCTTGAGGATATGGAGGGGAGGTTTGGGTGTTGGGAATGGAGCTAAT
>PVJH01014833.1:0-55595 GCA_004026705.1 Nesogale talazaci | reverse complement strand
AAATATTCCACAATACACAATTACATATTGTTTTGTGATTAATCACTACGCTTTCATTATGCTCTAATTTGTAGCAATGAAAATATACCCTGCATATCAGATATTTACGTGACGATTCATAACAATAGCAAAATGACAGTGATGAAGTGGCAATGAAAATAATTTTCTGGTTGGGGGTCACTCCAACATGAAGAACTGTGTGAAAGGGTGGAGGGCATTAGGAAGCTCGAGAAGCACTGCTGTAGAACACGGATCTTCTCTGCAGAGCTGCACATTTCTTCGACGGGTGCCTGTTGTCAGACAGAATCTGAAGAAACCTCACCACCCTCCCAGGGACCCCAGTCCAAGGGCCTTGGATAGCTGATGTGATTCTTTTATTTCTGCAGATGGTCTTCAAATACTGACTTTCATCCTCTTTGCTGCTGCTTTCACTGCAACTCAAGTTCCTATTCTGGAAAGAGTTTTTCCTGACTCCCCCCGGATTCTCTCCACAAGGTCTGTTCCGTTTGCCCTTGGTCTGCGTGATCTTTGCCCTGTGAACTGTGCTCACTGGCTCAGACAGGGATGTGGAGGATGGGGCCAGGAAACCCCAGAAACCTCCAGCGAATGCAGGGGGCCTTTGCCTTGATGATTACAACAATTGCTTGGGGGAACAGTGAGCCATTAGCTGGGTTCTCACCCCACGATTAGTCTTACCCTGTAATTTAATCACAATTAGACTCCCAGAAACACAGACAGAGGAAACAAGTGGGCAAAGAAGGCCTATGGCAGAAAGCAACAGTCGTCAGGAGTCTTGTGAAAGGGATTGCTTTTATAAGGGGCAGGGCCTAGGGAGAGTGGAGCCAGAGCTTGGAAAGAAGGTAATTGGCAAAATCATTAAAGGGACTATAAGTTTTCTTTCTTGGCAGCAAGGTCTGGGTCTGCGAGAAGTCAACCTGGCGGACTGCGGAGGGCTTGAGTGATGACTTTGGGAATGGAAAGAGGTCTTGAGAGGGGACCTCATCTTCCTCCCACCACCTCCCCCATAGCTCTCCTTGGGATCTGTGGGGAGGAAGGTCTCCGAATGGGTCTCTTCGTTTCTTTGACTCACCTGCATCTTCCCTCTGAGGCTGTAAGCAAGCGTCAAGGGAACGTTGGAATCTGTTAGGTTGGCTTACAGTGGCCTTTTGGGGCCTGACCCTCCCCCACCTCCTTGAACCAGATATCTGACTGATACCGCTGTCCCTGAACTTGTAGCCCCACTCATGCAGCCCTCCCTAACCTTGCAGCCCGCTCTGCATTCCGTCAGGACCTGGACATACCTTCAACCTCCAATCCCCAATTCCTTTACCTTAAATGGGTACTCAAGTCCTGCCCAAGTGCCCCAGGGCTCTAAAAGAGCAACCATTTTGCCTCCTGGTGTGACTCCAGCGGCCCCCAACACCTTGGACCTCTGTACCTGGCGCGAGCTAGTACTTCCCCAATAAAACTTGTTTATTTTACTATAATTCAGCACTCATCCGTTTGCTGCGGCGCTCCATCACCTTACAGAATCCATATCCTTGTGGTTCACGCGGAAGCACTTCCGGGCCAGGTCTGGAGAAGGTGATTCCTATTCGCCATGTCGCCAAGGTTGGTCTTTGAGTGCGGGCAGGATATGGAGCTGTGCTGAAAGCAGAGCTCGTGAGATAGGGAAGATGGGCAAGGGGAGTACTTAGCCTCTTCCACGGAAACCGTTTCCCTGCTCAAGCTTCAGAACCTTGAGCCGAGGTGCAGAAGGGAGGACCCCCAAAGATAAGGGAACAACGACCTCACGCCCCTACGAGGCAATGATCGATGAAGAAAAAAGCCAAGGCAATTCGGTCAGGCCAGTGGCTCTTCATTCTTTGGTAACTGCAGACACCCGTTGGCCCTGTCAGGTTGTTAAGGCAGAGTTGCCTGAGGGTGCAGTGGAGATGGCAGAAGCGGAGGGGGTTGGAAGATGTCGGAGTAAGCAAGAGAAGGGGGTCCAAGCAGCGATAAGGAAAAGCCAAACCAGAAGACCTTTAGAGCTTCCCACTTCTTTACCCGCCCTCTACTTGTCCTCTTACCAACTCAGGATGCAGACTTCCTACCAGTCCTCTGGAATATTGAATAACAGAACACCCACAAGGGATTAGCATTGCAATAGAAAGCTACCGAAGACTGAGAGTTCCTTCCCCCACACCAGAAGGCGAGACCCTGATGCAAAAGGGAAAGATGTTCCCCCTTGACTCTCTTGGCAGGGGTCCCCCATTTCTCGTGGTAATTGTGCGCTCCCCAGCTGGTGACTTTCCAGGACACTGCCAGTTGCAAATACTTTATCCCATTGTCCTCATAAGTACTTGAGAGGCCACATGTCCTGATTTTGTTATGGAAAAAAACTGTGAGTACAATTCTAGCTCAGAGCACTTCCTGCCCAGCTGAGTCTACATAAATCTTGCCCTTCCTTGGCACCTAGGCATGGTAGCATTTGGAAGATTTGCTGGAATCCCAGCTAAGGAAATGTTACTTTGCAGGTTAGTGTAGGAACAAAGAATGAGTGACCTTCTCCATGTGGGTGGTGTGGGAGTGTGGGGGGGTGTGTGTGATTTGATTCTGAGCCGTAAAAGCCCACCCTGATCTCGGAGGGAGAGTCAAACCTGTCTTCACCAGTAAGCCTCAGGGGTGGCTGTGTGGCTTTGGAGCAAAGCTTCCAGCTTTTCAGAATACTCTCTGCTGCCAGTTCTCTGAGGAAAGTCCCCGTAAACAGGGGGCTGCTGCTGCGAGCTGTGCAGTCATTTCTGACTCAGCAGCCCCGTGGATAGCAGAGCGGGGTGGTGCACGTCCCTGTGCCAGCCTTGTGTTTGAGCCCATAGATGCGACCATGGTGCCAGTCCATCCCATCGAGGCCTTCCTCTTTTTCACCGTCCCCCTGCCAAGCATGATGCCCTGTTCCAGGGGACAGAGACTTTTTAGTGACCTGACTGCCTCCTCCTGAGACACCGCTCCTCACCTTGGCGGTCCCAATTCACTGCGGAGTCCTGAAACCAGGTGGTGGGGAGAGCCCTGGTGGAAGAGTGGTTAGGTAGGAGGCTGCCATCCACAAGGTCGGCGGTTTGAAACACCAACAGCTCCGAGGGAGATGGGACTCTTTTGCTCTGCTAAACATTTGCAGCCTCAGAAACTCACCCGGGCAGGTCTACCCTGTCCTGTCGGGCTGTTTTGAGTCGATACCGACTTGATGGCAGTGAGTTCGGTGTTTTGAGATGGTGATTTTTAAAACTGGAAGTCTCACATCCTGGAATCGCCCTTAATCAACTTTAGGCAAGCCAGGATGACTGGTCACCTTACCTCTGGGCGATATAGCTTCTTTACCAATAAAGAAGACCAGCTTATGTCTGTCCCAACCCTCCAGTCAATTAGATCCCCAATAGATATCATTTGCTTTGCTCTGGATAGGGGGGTGTGATGAATTCAACTGCATCTCTCAGAAACATCTATTGAAGCCTTGGGCCCACAGATAGGACCTTGTTTTCAAAGAAAGTTGTTCTTTATGTCAATGAGGCCATCCTGGGGCAGGCTGGACCCTACACCCAACCATTTCTGAGGTAGAGAGAGGTGCCTGGGTGGTGTACATGGTTAAGCCGCAATCACTAGCTGAAAGGTCGGCAGTTCAAACCCACACAGAGACTTCTCAGATGGCAGGCCTAGAAATCGGCCTCTGAAAAGGCCCAGCCGTGACAGCCCTCCAGAGAAGTTCTGCTCAGCCCACTTAAGATTGGAACCCTCGGAAGGGAATCGACAAGTGAACCGAGATCAGAGGCTTCCCAGACTCCTCCATGAACGGAATCCATCCCTTGCACCTCATCGACAGTCCCCTGGAAGGGGACTGCTGTTACTTGTATTTTTAACCCAAATCTTAAAATGTTGGACTGACAGCAAATAAGATCGCCCTGATGAGGTCCCTCCGAGTTGGACTCCAGCGGCGTAGCGGTCACACATTGGGCGGCTAAGGACAAAGCCAACAGTTTGAAACCACGAGTCACTCGGCAGGGGAGAGGACGTTTCTTAGCCCCATGAAAGAGTCACAGTCTTGGAAACCCACAGGGGCACTGCCCACTGGAGTCGCCATGGGCTGCCATCGACTTGATGGCCGTGAGTTCAGCTTGATTTTGAGTTGGGACCGGGCCAGTGGCGGCAGGGTCGGAAGACGAGAGCAGGAAGAGTGGCCCCCAGGGAAAATGTAAAGGAAGTTCAGTGCCGAGAGCAATTGTGGCCAAAGGCTCCACCGGCTCTATTTTGAAGCGTGACCACGTGTCTGTCAATCTGCCACAGTTCAGTGAAGGGACAGTTGGAAAAAAAACAAAACCCTCTCACTGGGTTGACTCCGAGTCACAGTGCCCCCCGTGGCAGGGTAGGACAGTCTCCACGGGTCCCCGCGGCTGTAAATTTTGAGGGGAGGAGACGTCCTCACTCGCAAACCTGTCCACAGAGCCAGAGGCAGACATTTTGTCGTCTCAAGCTATCTTCCCCCTGCGTCTTCCCTCGATTCCTGGGCCTCAGACATCGGCTTTTCAAGAAGCTCTCCCCAGAGGCCCAAGCGAATGTTCACTTCATGCATCTTGGTGGGGGGGTGGGGAGGGATTGGGGGTTTTTGATCTCTCCCAAGGTTTTGAAAGCGTTCCTCTTCTGGGGACATGCTGTAGAAAAGGGTATCGCTGGCGATTCTTTCAACAGAGCAAGCACTTTTGTGTGCCACGTCGCTGAAAGGCAGACAATACATTTCACACGGCCCGAGAACAAGGCCCAGAGAAAGGCAGCCAAGGACAGGACGCTGTCCCAAGCCTCCGTCCTCAGTGCTGCCCAGAGACTGGGAGGTCACTGAAGGCAAGCCCAGGCCAGTGCCCACTGCAGCTCTCCGCCCAGAGCCTGGTACACGGTGGGCACTAAGGAGTGCGTGGGCAGGGCAGGAGGGGGCCTGAGCTCCTCGGGGCTGTGTGGAAGTTTTCATGAAAAGCCTGACAGACCTCTAACGAGAGCTAAAACTGCCAGCAGGCTGTGATTGCTCCTTGTGTTGGGCTATAATTAGCCGCCATTCTGCAATGGCAGAACAGCCAGCGGGCTGGGGAAGAGCTGCCACCCTCGCAGTCACCCGCCCCCGGTGCCAGAGCTCCAAACCAGG
Source organism: Nesogale talazaci (assembly GCA_004026705.1). Lineage (NCBI taxonomy): Eukaryota > Metazoa > Chordata > Mammalia > Afrosoricida > Tenrecidae > Nesogale > Nesogale talazaci. The sequence continues at coordinate 50,434 of PVJH01014833.1, read as the reverse complement.
GCACCTTCCCGGTGTCGTGCCTGCCCTGCTGGCCCTGCACCCACAGGTGGGCCTGTGGCTGGCAGGCACTGGGTCAATGTCATACCCTATTCTAGGCCAACAGGGGTCCAGGTCTGGTGGTAGGATGAGTGCATCGACGGGGACGTAGGGCCCCCCCAGGTCTGAGACGAGTTTTGTGTACAATGTACAAGCTGTGTGACCTCACACGAGCAATCCGACCACACACACACACACACACACACACACACACCGCCTCAGGCTGGTTCTGAGCCATCGCGGTGCTGCGTGCTACAGTGGAGAACTGCTCAGAGCAGGCTGTGGTTAGAAAGGCACTGTGGCCACACTTAACCAGCACTGTGCTAACAGAGAGGCTGACAGTTCAAACCCACCGGTGGTTCCTTGGGAGAAGAGAGCTGCCAAGCTCCTCTCGTAAACATGGAAATCCTATTATTAAAAAAATGGAACCCCTCTGTGTTAGTCTGGGTAGACTTAGAGAAACAATATCATACACACGCATATGGAATTAAGGGAAAGTTTATATACAAGAGGAATGGAACATTGAGAAAGCATCCCAACTTAGTCCAGTCCGAGATCATGACTCCGATATTACCCCATATGTCTGAAACCAGTCTATAAAGTCTCCTTCCAACTCACGAAGCATGCGCAATGACACCAGGACAATCACAGGCCAGTGCGTGCAGTCTTGTGTGTCTAGCGGCAGTAGAAGCATCCCCTCATAGGTCCTCATTTCCAGGGCCCAGGGTCCATCAGCAGTATCCATTGGTGGTAGAAGCATTTCAGCGCTGGCAGGGCTCTCTCTGTGGCTTTTCCAGATTCAGGGGTCTGGTTCCATCAGGGTAAGGCTGTGTGGCTTCTCCTCTGACTCCTCCAGCTCCTCAGACGCTGCCATCTTGTCTTGTCAGTTTAGCATCTCCCAACAACTGAGAGACAGCCATGCCCACACGGAGGTCTCATTGGCTATCTCCAGATTGACAGGCTAGACTCCACCTCTACATACCCAATCATGGAATTGACACTCAAGTACATGACTGCCACACCCCCCTCTGTCCCATACACTCATTATGAGACCGCCTCGACTCACGCCGTGACGACAGGACAGAAGCAGATCTCCAAGGCTGAGGAGCCCTTGGGTGGCGTGGACCCATTCAGGTTAGAAGTTGAGATGAAATGGTTTGTGCTGGCTAGAGACCCTGATGTGACCACAGGCCAGTTATTAAAGCCCGCGAGCTTGCAGTTCTGCACCTATAAAATGGGCACAGAAATAATAAGGCTCTTCTTCCTCGCAGCGGGTGGGCAGGCTTGAGAGGGAAGGAGTTATCGTTGAAGGCACTTGGCTGAGGGCCTGGGACTCAGGGCATGGCAGCGGCATAGGGGAAGGCGATGGGAACCGGGCTCTGCTGGCTCCTCTTTGTCCTGGTTCTCCCTCCCCAGGCCAGGCTCCTCCCCACAGTGCTCAGTGGCCGGCCTGCGGCTAGCTCCTTGCCCTTCCCTCCCCCACCAGCTCTGGGGGAGGGTCCACCTTAGCAGGTCAGTCTCCCTGGGGACTGTGTGAGAATGGTGGCACACTTCTTTGACTGTGGCCCACAGGGACAAAACCCAGGATGCAGAGGGATAAACTGGAAACCAAGATTTCGTGAAACCATATTTATACAAACCACGGGCGAGGGCTCCTGACAGGTTCCCTTCTCTGTTTCACTCTCTGACGTTACAGTAGCTTTGAGTTTTGCCAAAGGTCGAAAACCAAAACCAAACTCCCTGCTGAGGACTGGATGCCAACTCCCAGTGACCCTGTAAGAGAGGGTAGACCACCTCTGTAAGTGTCTGACACTGTAACTCTTCACAGACCTAGAAAGGCCTCTCTTTCACCCAAGGAGCTGCAGCTGGTTTCGAACCGCTAACCTTGAGTATCGCAACCCAACTTGTAACCGCTGTACCACCAAGGCTCCTTAGACTACAAGTCTCTGGCAAACCAGGGGATGGTGGTCACAGATGTGATTGGAGAGGGCAAGGAAGAGGAGTGGGGAGATGCCAGCTCTCCAAGAGAAGGAGGTATGACCAACACACACGTGGAAAGGAAATGCCAGCTCATGGATAATAATGAAATCCAACCAAAAGCCATTTCCACCCCATTGTCAGAGACATTTACAAGGTGTGTGCACTCTCTGGCCTGGCTGGCAGACACGTAAACTTTTTCCATCCCCCTGGAGGGAAATTTGGTACCAGGTTGTCAGATATCTTGGACACCTCTAAGCCTTTTGATTCAAGAATTCCATTTCTTAGAATGCAACTGCAGGGAGATAATGAAAAGATACCAAGGAAGTTTGTTCATGAGAGTTTTATTTTGGTCAACTTGCAGACAACCTAAACTTTCTTCTCAGAACATTTGGAAGGGAAAAAAAAAAAAAGGAAAGGGAAGCAAACATTCCTCCCGATTTTCCATGGCAGCAGTTCAGTTCGTCTTTCCTCACCTTGCACTTGTGGACAAAGGCTCGAATGATTCTCTCCCAAGGCGAGAAGCGGGGCACTGGGAACACCTGGAGGAAAGCCCAGAGACCTGTTTCAAGTCCCCTTGCTATCAGGGAGACTCACAGTGGCCCCAAAGGACAGAATTGGACTGCCTCCGAGGGTTCCCAAGGCTGCAACGCTTTACAAAAACAGACGACCACCTCTTTCTCCCGTGATAGGTTTGAACCACCCACCTTTTGATCGGCAGCCAAGTGCTTAGGCACTGTATTACCAGACCTCGTGAAGCCTCAAGAGAGACCTCAAGCTAGAACTGCCCGGGTCAAACTCCTGACCCACAGAGACAAGCGTTTTAAACACTCAGTGATTGGGTCAGAGGAGCTAACTTAACTAATCACCATTCTTCCCTTACACCAGCCAATGGGCATGGTAAAAAACCCAACACGGGCCAAATTTAGCTTTTGTCTGTTCTCTGCCTGCAGTCCAGCTGCTGAGTGTGGTTGGCAAAAACACAGAACCATACAGAAAGTTCTCCCCTTAAACTCATGGTTGTGAGCCATCATGGTACATGGGGTGGCAATGTCTCTGTAGCACCAAGAAGAAGCCCATGTTATGAGAAACAGACAATGTTGGGCCCGTCCACCTAGACATGTCATGGAGAGGCTAGAGGTCAGGCGTGGGATCAGTATCCACCAGGGGTTGTCGCTCTGGGAGGCTGGCTGGATCTGTTAGTGAAGGCTGCAGGAGAGACGCGCCCGGCCGTGGGAGTAGCTCCAGAGGCAGCTGCAAACTCCAGCACAGCCGGAGGTTACGACACTGATGTCAGCCAGGTGTTGACGTCAGGCAGCTGTTCAAGGGCTGCAGGGACCTGAGCAGCCAACAGAAGCTTCTCCCGGGCCCTCTTTAGATTGACAGTGTAGATGACATCACTTTGCCACTCGTAGATGTACTGTCCCATCTAGAAATCAAGGGTACAAAACCAAAACCAAACAAATGAAGCTCACAGCCATCCGGCCAAGGCTGACTCACAGCCACCCTTCAGGACATTGTAGAACTGCTCCCGGGAGTTTCTTTCTCAGGTGGCCGCTTCTCCTCCAGGGAAGGAGGGACTGGTGGCTTCACAGGGGTGACTAAGGGTGAGCAGGAGCACGCCACCAGGGCACCTCCTCAGAGTTTGTAATGCAAGGAGTTCGAGGACAGTCTCCTCCTCCTCTGTAGGACATAAAAGGTTCTGGACATCGTGAAAGTGTCTCCTTGAGGTGACAAAAGGAACCCAGGACAATGCGGTATGGATCCTTCTCTGGGGTAGCTCTGAAAGGCACAAGAGCGACATTTTCTCTGAAAGGCACAAGAGCGACATTTTCTTTTCTTTTCTATTTTTAGTCATGTTATTTGGGGGCTCTTACAAATCTAATAATAACAACATTTCCCTTTTACAGCCAGCTTTATGTATAAGCATCGCCGCAAGGTGAAACTCGATGCTGATTTACCTTTTCAACCTTCTAATACACTCTGATCCAAGCTGTCATAATGGCCAATTGTCATGATTCAACCAGTCACGTGGCTTAGCCTCTATGTCCCCCAATAGGAGCCCTGGTGACTTAGCGGTTTTGAGTAGGACCGTGACCTGCAAGGTCTGCAGTTTGAACCCCCCAGAAGTTCTTTGGGAGAAAGTCAGGGCCTTGTTCTCCAGTACAGAATCAGTCTCGGAAACACATCAGAAAGGACACATCGACGTCAGCGAGTCGAAAAGACTCTGATCCAAGCTGTCTTTGTCCAGTTGCAGCGACACATCGAATCACATGGCTTTGTCTGTATGTCCTACACTCGCTGCCACGGCGCCAATGCTGACTCAGAACCTCCTGTGAGGTTCTGAGACAGTCAGTGGTGACTGTGTGCAGGACTAGAAAGCCCCACCTCCCCTGCCACCTCCCACCCGACCCCCACCCCCAGGAGCAGCTGGTGATTTCAAGCGGGGGTCCTAGTGGATCCCGCCCAGCAGGTAACCACTCCACCACCAGGGCTCATGGTGTGTGCCTGCAAGAGCACATCACTGTTTCCATTGTGGTCAGTGTTTCCATAGTGGCTGATTTATCAACTGTTCTGGTATTTTAGCTCTGGGGTTAGGTAAAATACTTCCTTCACTGGCTTTCAGAACATTAGCATTTGCGAAACTTTATCAATCACTTTTTTGAAAATGGAGTCACAATTGGAAGGAGAAGAATGGGGAAAAAGGAAATTTAAAAAGGGCTTCTCCAGTCCAGGTACAGTATAGCACCGATGAAATGTACAACTTAAAAAAAATCATTTTATTAGGGGCTCTCACAACTCATCGCAAATCCATACACACATCCACTGTGTCAAGCACATTTGTACATTTGTTGCCCTCATCATTCTCAAAACATTTGCTTTCTACTTGAGTCCTTGGAATCAGCTCCTCCTTTTGCCCCCTGCTTCCTCCCCTCACCCTATCACTCATGAATACTTGGTAACTGAAAAATTATTATTATTTTGTCATGTCTTACATGGTCCAACGTCTCCCTTCACCCACTTTTCTGTTGTCCATGCTCAAGGAAAAGGGTTATATGTAGATCCTTGTGATCGGTTCCCCCTTTGTACCACACCTTCCCTCTACCCTCCCACTAATGAGGGGTTCATCTGCCCTGGAGTCCCTGTGTTTCCAGTTCCTATCTGTACCAGTGTACATCCTCTGGTCTTGCTGGGTTCGTAAGGTAGAATTGGGATTATAATAGTGGAAGGAAGGAAGCATTAAGGAACTAGAGAAAAGTTGTATGTTTCATTGGTGCTATACTGTACTCTGACTGGCTCATTTCCTCCCTGTGACCCTTCTGTAGGGGTTGCTTTGAGTCCCCACTCCACATTCCCCCTCATTCACAGTGATATGAATTTTTGATAGTTGATGGCTGAAACCTGATCCCTTCAACACTTTGTGATCACAGGCTGGTGTGCTTCTCCTTGTGGACTTTGTTGCTTCTCGGCTAGATGGCTGCTTGTTTATGTTCAAGCATTTAAAACCTCAGATGCTATATCTTTTGAAAGTCAGACACCATCATCTTTTTTCACCATATGTTCTTATGCACCCACTTTGGCTTCAGCCATCATGCCAGGAAAGTGAGCATCATGGATTGCTAGTTTAGTGGAACAAAGTGTTCTGGCATTGAGGGAGTACTTAAGTGGAGGAATAATGTCCTAATACTGATACTAAACCTATAAATATACACACATAAATATATTTCCCCATTGTCATAGATAAATATATTTACATATGTACATATCTGTATTTAGACCTTTATAAATGCCCTTTGCCTCCTAGTTCTTTCCTCTATTTCCTTTTACTTTCCTCTTGTCCCACTATCATGCTCAACCTTCATTTGGGTTTCAGTAATTCCTCTCAGTTACATTGTCCCAGATCAAGCCCTACCAGCCCTCTTACGCCCTCCTCGCCACCGATTTTGGATCACTTGTTGTTCCCTTGTCCCTGGGTTTGTTAACACCACTTCCTTTCCCTTTCTCCCATGTCCCTCCTGAACTGTCAGTCCAGTTGTTTTCTCTCCAGATAGTTTATCCCAATTATACAGATAGACCCACAGAGACAATAATATGCATAAAAACAAGACAGAGCAAAACAAAGTAACAAGGAAAACAAAATACCATCATCAACAATAAAAAGCCAATTACCAAAAAAAGGGGGAAAGCCTGTGAATAGTTTAAGGTTTTTTGTTGACCTTTGGGAGTGTTTTCCAGTGTAGTCTAATGGGGTGCCATAACCTGGCCCAAAGTCTATATTTGGTATTCCCTTGGGACTTCCTTGCTCTTCGCCCCTTGCTGTTCTGTTGCACACCCTTAGTGTTTTGCCTCGGTGTGGTGGAGTCAGGTCAGGCACTGTCTCCATTGTTGTCCCTTGTAGGACGATGGGTCAGTGAGGGATGTTGTGTCTTGCAGAGGGATTGGCCATATGGTCCTCTCTGTGCCTTGGCTGTTCTGAGTGGGAATATTGTCCTTCAGGCTTAGTGGACCAGGATGTGCTCCACTCTCTCTCTCTCTCCTCTTTTGTTCCTGTGTACTCTGATCAGACATATTCCTCTCTCTGAGCTGAAGCTTTAGTACTGTCCTCTAAAGTAAATTATTTGGTGGGGGGGGGAATGGGAGGCTCTCCAGGTAGTTAGGATTGGGACCAGTCTCTTAGATCTCTCTACTGGTTCCCTGCTTCATGCCAGTATGTTGCATTCACATCTTGAAGCACTGGGTTAAAGTCTGGTCCCTCTTTCCCTGTGGAGATATAAACAATACCTGCCCCTTAGGTGGGTTAGTGCTCCATCCCCCCTCTACCCATTTCTTTTCATTTTTTTTCTTCTCCTGACCCCTCCTTTTTAGTTGGCTAACATATGTATCCTTGGATTTGGTCTGGCCCCTGCCAAACTACTTGAACCTCACCCCAGGAATGTTTGCACACAGTAACTTTTTCCCTATGCCTCCTTTGAATTTTTTTTAAGCTTAACTCAGCAGACTCATGTAGTACTTGTCCTTTTGTGATTGGCTTACTTCACTTAGAATAATTTTCTCTAGTTTCTCCCATACGGCAATGTGCTTCATGTGGTTCATCACTGCTTTTTAGCAATGCGTAGTGCTCCATTGCACATATGTACCATAGTCTTTTAATCCATTCATCTGTTGATGGAAATTTGGGTTGTTACCAACTCCTTGCAATTGTGAACTGTGCCGGGATGAACATTGAAGCACAGACGTCTGGCCAAGGTTTGTTTCTTGCGTCTCCTGGGTACATGTTACTAAAGCAAAAGAAAAAAAAATTAATAAAAACCAGAGCTGAGATTCAGGAGAGGTTAAAATAAGAAAACTGTGGGAAAAATGCTGCTAAAAGTTGGTTCTTTGAAAGGATATACAATCTACAGACTACTGGAAAACCTAACAAAAGAAAGGGAGAAAAACCGAATAAAAGTAGGGGGATTGCTGGGTCAGATGGTAGCTCAAGTTCCATCTGTTTTAGATATTGTCAAATTGTTTTCCATAGTGGCAGTATGTACTGCCAGGTACATACAGGTCCATCAGCAGTGGATGAGAGTTCTTATATCACCACAGCCTCTCCAACACTTGTTGCTTCCTGATTTTTTAAATTGGGCTGTGTTTGAGGGGGGTAGGTGGTATGTCATTGTTGTTTTAGTTTGCATTTCTCTTATGACTAATGATCTCAAGCATTTTCTCACATTTATTGGCCATTCAGATTTCTGCCCATGTGAAACTTCTGCTCACACCTTCGCCCAGCTCCTTAGTGGGCACTATATTTTTTCTTTTTGGAAGCTAGCTTGCAGATTTTAGTAATAAGACCCTTGTCTGATGTGCCGTTGCTAAAGATGCTGCTGTCCCAGTCCATGGGTTCGCTTATTACTCTCTCGCCAAATCCTTTCGATGTACACAGGTGTTTTATCTTCAGTACATCCCACTTGTCAATTTATGACTCATCTGTATTTGTGTCCTTCCCTATTTCTGATAGCTTATGTATTATTTTGTTCAGACCTTAGGAGGCACTCTCCCCGCCCCCAAAGTGGGGGGAAAAGGAGGTCGTGTTTTATGGTCTGAAGGCGTGATACCCCAGAACAATTTAGTATACTGGTCCTATTTGGTTCAGAATATTTCTTTCCTGCTTTAAAAACTGAGTGTGTCTTATAGTCAGCTATGTCTTATGTTCCAAAAAAATGTGGTATTCCCTACACCAAAGTTCTCAAATTTGCCTCAGTTTCCTCACTAATGACTGTGTGGGGTTTACCTCAAGGTATGTGATCCACTTTAAGTTTATTCTTGTGCATGGAGTGAGATAAGTGTCTTGTTACATTTTTCTGCAGGTAGATATACATTTTTTCTAGCACCACTTGTTGAAGAGGGCATCTGCTTCCCTTTTGATGTTTTTTGGACCCTTATGAAAGATCATTCTGAAGATTCTATTCCTGGATTTTAAGTTCTTTTCCATTGATCTGTGTATCTTTCACTATACAAATACTATGTGGTTTTGACCACTGTGGCTGCATCATAAGTACTAAAGTCAGGTAGAGTCAGCCCTCCCACTCTGTCCTTCCTCTTGAAGAGTTCTCTGCTAATTCTGGGCTTCTTCCCTCTCCATATCAAGTTGGTAATTGGTTTTTCCATTTCTTTGAACAAAGATGAGGGTAATTGCATTGGGATTGTATTGAACTTATATAGTGCCTTGGACAGAAGTGACATCTTTACTATATTGAGTCTTCCAATCCATGAATATGGGTTATTCTTCCATTTGTTGAGGTTACCCTTGGTTTCTTGTAATAGTGTTCTATAGTTTTCCTCATACAAATCTTTTGTTCTTTTCATCAGGTATATACCTAGATATTTCAATTTGTGCTTGTCTATTGTGAAGGGTACCACCTTTTGGATCTCCTCTTCTGTGGTCTTATTCGATGTGTATAGCAGTCCAAAAGACTTCTATTTGTTGATTTTGTATCCTGCCACTCTGCCATATTTCTTTATTGTTTACTCTACTCCCCTTGTGGAGCTTTTAGAATTTTCCATATATAAAATCATATCATCTGCAAATAATGATGGTTTCACCTTTTCCTTCCTCAGGCAAATACCTTTGTTGTTTTTTCTTTGCCTTATGCTGCTAGCTAAAACCTCCAGCATGATGTTAAATAAGAGTGAGGACAAGGAGTATCCTTGCCTGGTCCCTTTTTTTCAGTGGGATTGTTTTAATCTTTTCTCCATTGATGACTATGTTGAATGTTGGTTTTTCATTTATAGCTTGTATTATCTTGAGAAATTTTTCTTCCATTACTATCTTCTTGAGTATTTTGAACAGGAATTGGTGTTGACTTTGTCAAATGTTTTTTCCACATCTATCGATATTATCATGTGGTTCTTATAGTTTTTCATTCCAATGTGGCAAATGATACTAATGTTCTTGAGTATGTTGAACCATCCCTGCAACCTTGATATGAATCCCTCTTGGTCATGGTGAATTATTTGTTTTATATACTTTTTTATTCTGTGGGTCAGTATTTTGTTACGGATTTTTGCTTCGATGTTCATTAAGGATATTGGTCTGTAGTTCTCAAATCTTGTGGAATCCCTGACCAATTCTGGTATCAGAATTGTACTAGCTTCATAGAAGGAGTTCAGGAGTTTGCCATTATTTTCTATGTTCTGGAAGAGTTTGTGCAGGATTGGTGTCAGTTCTTCCCTGAATGCTAGGTAGAATTATTCTGTGAAGCCATCTGTTCCAGGGGATTTATTTTTTTTTTTTGTAATCCCTTGATAACCTTATCTATTTTTTTCTATTGCTATGGGTCTGTTGAGATTCTTGATGTCCATAAGGGATAGTGTAGGGAGGGATTATTTTTCCGAGAATTTGTTCATGTCTTCCAAGTTATTGAATTTATTGGAGTAAAGTCCTTCATAGTAATTATCCTTTTGATTTATCTATCTCTTTTTTTTTTTTGGACTGAACTCTTTACTTCAATCCTTTTGATTTCTTTAGGATCCGTTGTAATGTCCCCTCTTTCATCCCTAATCCTTGCTTTTGAAATTTATTCCTTCCTTTCTTTTGTTTGATTTTCCAGCAGTCTGTCAATTCTGTTTCTCTTTCAGAGAACCAACTTTTGGCAGCATTTTTCATAGTTTTCTTATTTTAACCTCTCTTGACTCTCAGTCCTGATTTTTATTATTTCATTTCTTTGCTTTTAGTAAGATTGTCCTGTAGACTTTGCTGTAGTTGCTGCAAACTTTGTGCCAGCATATGAATCTTGTTGTTCCCTTGTCCCTCAATTTGTTGATACCACTTTCTCTTCTCTGTCTCTCCCTTTCTCGTTCCCCCCCCCCAAAAAAAAATCATCAGTCTTGTTGTTTGCTCCCTCAGATTTTTTTATTCCACCTATCTTACCTAAATAACCTGCAGAGTAGTGAATGCCCTCCAAAATAAATAAATAAACCTGCAGAAGTAATAATAGGCATTAAAAAACAAGACAAAACAAAGTAACAAAGAAAACAAAACACCACTAACAAAAAACCAATGACAAAAAAGAGAGGAAGACCTGTAAGAGTTCATGATCTGTTTGTTGACCTTTAGGAGTGTTTTCCAGTTGAGTCTCAAGGTGTGCCATGCCCTGACCCCAAAGTCTATTTTTGGTATTCCCTCATAATTTCCTTCCTCTGCTCCCCTTGCTGTTCTGTTGCAGTTCTTCTCTCTTTGTATGGTTTGCCCTTTGAGGTCAATTTTTTCCTAAGATTAGCATTGCAATCCCTGATTTTTAAAAAAATCTGGACTGAGCCCTGGTGGCGTAAGTGGTTGAGTGCAGGACTGCGGTCCGCGGGCTTGGCGGTTCAAATCCAGCGGCGGCTCTCAGGAGCAGCACAGTGATGCCCCCCCCCCAAAAAAATCTGTTTTCTTAGTATGTTTTTCTTCAACCCTGAATCTCAGCCCATTTTTTGTCTGTAGTCTTGAGATGTGTCTCCTGTAGGCAGATTGATGGGTTGTGTTTTCTAAACCAGACTGCTAGCCTCAGTTTTTTATGTGTGAGTTCAGTCCATTGATATTATCTTTATCTGTGGAATCTCTGATGTCATCTCATACCTTTTGTGTTAGGTGTTTTCCTACCACCCTTTCTTATCAGTATGTTGTGCATGTCTGTGGTTTGTTCTTGACTTCTTTCTGTGAGTCTGCTACTGATTTTTGTTATCTCGTCTCTAAGCTCTTGTGTTTCCCTTTGATGTATGGTCTTTATCTTCTCAACCATTTCATTCTTTTTCTGGATTGTTTCCATCCTGTATGACTCCAAGCAGCATTCTGAAATTTCATTTCTGTCTGCTTCTTCTATGCACCTCATTAGGTTCAGGACATCTTCTGCCATTACCTTTCGTTTTTCCTGTTTTTCATTGAGGTCATTGGGACTGCTTGCTGTTTGCGTTGCATTGTTTTAGAGGAGCCAGGTGCCACTTTCCAGATAGCTGAAGAGCACTGCTCTCTTTGGGAGACTGGTAGGAACGCTTCTTTGAACTGCCTGTGTCTAATTTCACTATGGAATTGGCCTACTACTTTACTATCCTGTGGTTTCACTCTTTCCCTAGTCAACTAATATTCTGTTATTTGGAGGGCAAGTTGGGTGGTCCTCTGAGGGAACCCTGGTTGGGCTGTTGTGGACCCACAAGGATGGTACTGTACTGGGTGATCTCACAAGAAGCTGCGGTGGTGTGGCCCACGGCAGCTTGTGACACCACAGAAAGTGTGAGGGGTGTCTGCTGCGATGGGCGTGCCACAGAAGGCTAGTTGACTGCCCATGAGTGATGGGCGGAATTGCCCTGGTCAGGTAGATTGCTGCAGAGGTTGGGCAGATGAGCCCGCAGCAGCATGGGACATTGGCAAGTATTGGCAGAACTGCCATATGAGACTCTATGGCAGGCGGGAGGAAGTTCCCTCAGTCACATGGGTCCACAGAGCATGGGTAGGAGCTCCCCCAGCCACGCAGGCAGGATTTCCCCAGAAGAAGGTGGGCGGGATTTCCTCAGCCATGTGTTAAGCATTGCAGAGGGCGTGCGGGCATAATTGCCCCTGGTGGAGGGTGGGTGGGCTTTCCCCAGTCTCAGGTTAGTGGAGGCCTGGCGTAAATGCTCTAGGCTAAGGGGAGTGGTCGGAGGGCGGCAGTGGCAAGGGAGAAAAGGGAGGAAAAACAGGGGAAAAAAACTAAGCCCACTGAGACTGTGAAGGGACAGAGAAAAGGGAGGGAAACAAAAGTAGCAGTATGACTGATTTCTGCTCCCTGACTGTGGGATGGAGGGGATTAAACCCTGCTCCAAGGCAGTGGCAAACTGTGACTGTGTTGGCATAAAGCTCCTGAACCAGCTCCAATTGATTCCGGCTCCGGCCGAGACAGTGACAGGACTAAGGTCGAACCCTAGCTAACCTTCACTGTGGTAAGCCCAAGGCCCCCAGCTCCTCAGAACATAGTGAGTGTGCACCTGCTTATCTCTATGGTGCTCCTTCTGTGACCCAGCAGTGTGCAATTTCCCTCTTAGTAACTCTTCTGGGCTGAGTTCTGCGGAGTTTCTCTGGTCTGTGCTACTCAGTCACCATTTTCCTTGAAGTCAAAACATACAATTTTTCTCTAGTTCTTTAATGCTCCGCACCCCCCCCTCCACCCCCACTATCAGGACTTCAATTCTCCTCCACAAATCTGACTAGATCAGAACAGGAACACTCTTACAGATACAAGACCTAAACACAGGGGATCCAGGGCCAATAATGAGAATAGAAATACCAGGATGTTAAGGGGAAGAAGGGGGTAGAAAGGGGAAACTAATCACAAGGATGGATATATAACCCCTTCCAAGGGGGAAGAACAACAAAAAAGTGGATGAAAAGAGACTGCGGATGATGTAAGATATGAAAATAATAATTTATAATGTACCAATGGTTCACGAGGGAGGGAGGGCAAAATGAGGAGCTGATATCAAGGCCTCAAGTCGAAAGGAAATGCTTTGAAAATTATGATGGCAACATATGTACAAATGTGCTTGACATATGGATGACTGTATGGATTGTGATGAGAACTGTAGAACCCCCAGTAAAATTATTTAATTTAAAAAAGGACTTACTCCACGCAAGTACTTCCTCAATGCAAGAACACTTTGTTCTATTCAACTGGTATTTCATGATGCTCACCTTCTCAACATGATGGCTGAAGACAAATATGTGCATAAGCAAAAGTGGTGAAGAAAGCTGATGGTGTCTGACTATCAAAAGATATAGCCTCTGAGCTCTTATGGCTTGAAAGTAATCAAGCACCCATCCAGCTCAGAAGCAACAAAGCCCACATGGAAGAAGCACACCAGCCTTGTGTGACCACAAGGTGGTTGAAGGGACCATGTATCAGGCATCAAAGAACTAATAACTATATCATTATAAGTGAGGGGCAGTACAGATTGGGGGCCCAAAGCCCATCTTTAGGTAAGGAGACACTGCCTTACAGAAGGGTTGTGGGGAGGAGACCAGCCAGTCAGTGTAGCAGCAATGAAACATGAAACTTAAATGCTTCTTCCCCCTCACTATCATGATCCCGATTCTACCTTACAAATCTGGCTGGACCAGCGGATGCACACTGGACAGATAGAAACTGGAAACATGGGGAATCCAGGACAGATAATCCCTTCAAGACCAGTGGTGAGAGGGGTGATACTGGGAAGGTGGAGGGAGGGTGGGGTAGAAAGGGGGGAACCGATTACAAGGATCTACATAAGGCTTCCTCTCTGGGATATGGACAACAGAGAAGGGAGGCATCAAACAGTGTATGATATGACAAGATGATAATAAATTATGAATTATCAAGGGTTCATGGGAGAGAGAGGAGTGAGGAGGGAAGGAAAAATGAGAAGCTAATACTGGGGGCTTAAGTAGAAAGAAAATGTTTTGAGACTGATGATGGCAACAAATGTACAAATGTTGGCATACAATGGGTGGCTGTATGGATTGTGATAAGTGTTGTATGAGCCCTCAAAATGATTTTTAAAAGGGGGGCTTCTATTCAGTTATTAATATGTTAAAACTAATAATGCAATTCAATGTAGAAGAATTTTACAATGCAAATCTTTTTGTTAGTATCCACATAAGCTAAGAAATACATTTGAGCAATTTACCAATGAAGCAATCATATTACATATCCTTCTGATTAAAATGGATATGAAGCATGACTGACGCATCGTCTCGTATGGGAGAGGGTCCCCAGGAGAGGGGTGCCTGCCCCATGAGTTACTCCCCTGGGTGGTGCCTGCCCTGGTGTTGCCACTGCTGTTGATGAGTCTAGCTGAGGCCAGCCCTCCCTTTTGCACGTGGGGTACCTTCTCCTCTTGCTTACTGAAAGGCATTTTGCTAGCAGCCAGCCTTCCCTGGCCAGCACTGTGAGAACTTCCAAAAGAGTTGTATCTACTGTTTCTGTTTCCTCCCCTCCTGTTCCCTCTCACATGTCCTCCAGTCAGGTTTCTGCCCCTTTCACGATCATCGTGGAACCACTGTCACCCGCTTGGGCAAAGACCTCTATATGGAAAGATTCTGTGATCTTACTTGGCCTATTAGCAACATTTTAAGTAACTGTAGTACTTTCTTCAGGACGTCAGAGACTTCCCAGCTTTCTCCTGCCTCCCCTTTTCTGAGTTTGCCTCTACCCTCTCCCGTTACCTCTAAAACTTGAATGCCCTTGACTTACTTCTTGAGTTCCTTCCTCTCCTCCGATCTCCTCTCTGCCTTTCCTCTGGGTCACCTTAGTTGAATGGCCTCAAAAGCCACACATATGTTATCGACTCCTAATTGATAGCTCTCTAGTCCAGAGCCTCTCCCCAGAGCCCAGAGTGAACACAGGTCAAGACCCCTATTTTCTCAGCTTTCTCCCTTTTGGACACATCTCTTTCCATATCTCCATGGTTTTCTTTTTCCTGTTTGGATATCCAGCTTATTAATACTCAAGGATACCTGAATAGATTACAGTATTACCCAGTGCAATATTACTCAATGCCTTCGTTAATGGAAATAGTAGTCAAACAGAATGACAATATTTTCAGGAAACAATATTTACATTTGGCTTAAAGGCAAAGTTATGTCTGGCCTCTCTACAAATGAAATGTCAGCTATGGGCAGATAGGGTTCAACCCTAATCAAGCCTGAGATGAAAATGGACAGGGGAAGGTTTTTTTTAAAGTGAGAAGAGGCCTTTCTAGAATCACTCCAATCATGTCAACCACTGACTCAATTTTCCGTAGGATGCCTTTGGGGTTTCTCCGTCTCTTCCGGTTATGTGGTGGTCAGCATAAGGCAGGATGACTGAGCAGCCCGACAAGGCCCCACTCAGAATTTTAGCAGTTCCCGCCTGGCCATGGGGATCCCTGGGGGCATGGTGGGTTATGCTTTGGCCTGGGACCCATGAGGTCAACACTTCAGAACCAGCTGCCCCATGGGAGCTGTGGCTTCTGATGCCTGTAAAGACGTGCAGTCTTAGAAGCTCACAGGGCCAGTTCTACCTCGTCCCATCGCATCGCTGAGTCGGAGTTGAAGGCATTGGGTCTTCAGGGTCGTACCTGGCCGTGGTGGTCTAGTGGTCTGACCCTGGTCGCGCTGAGCTGTTTTCCGCTTGCTTTTCACAGAAACACACTGTTCTTTGGTTACTGACTAAACCTTTAACTTGGCCAGAAATAGTGGAAATTCTCTTCTGAAGATCCAGGTCAGATCTTGACCTTTGACTGAATTACCTCTGAGCGTTTCAGGTGCCAGAGCCGCCACAAGTAAGAGCATAATTCTTCCTCAAGCGCCTCTCTACCTTACAGTGCTAAGGTGAGGCTCTGCACTGACAACGCTGTGAAAGGGTGGCGCTCTGGATCAGCCAGGGTCCTGCCACTCGGGATAGAGAGGGGAGTGGTGAAGGGGGCTGTTTTCAGAGAGCCAGCACGAGTGGGGAAGTACCCAGGAACCAGCAACATCAGGGACTCATGACCACCTCTAGGCTGAAGGGGCTGGAGGGGTGCCGTGGCCAGATTCCAGGGGCTCCAGGCAGGAGCCACAGCCAACCGTCAGCCCTGCTTTGAGGGACCTTGGAGAATCAATATCCTGACCTTCTGTTCCTACCTATCTCTTGCTAATGGCCCCCCCTTTCAGCAAAACCAAACAGAAACCTGAGGGCATGGGAGTTTCTAGGGCAGACCTGACAGGATCCCAAAGAGATGGAGAAGGTTGTAACTCATTATGGAAGTAGAAAGTTTTATCTTTATCCCGAGGAGAGACTGGTGGTCTCAAACTGCTGACCTGAGTTGATGATGCCTGGCTATCAAAAGACCTAGCATGTGGGGTCTTAAAGACTTGAAGATAAGCAAGCGGCCATCTAGCTGATAGACAACAAAGCCCACGTGGAGGAAGCAGACAACTCTGTGTGATCACAAGTGTCGATGGGATCAAGTATCAGGGATCAAAGATCAAAAAATCATATTGGGAATGAGGGGGAATGCAGAGTGGGGACCCCAAGCCTATCTGTAGGTAACTGGAAATCCTCTTACAGAAGGGTCGCTGGGAGATGAGCCGGTTAGGGTGCGGTGTAGTAATGATGAAACATACAATATTCCCCTAGTTCTTAAATGCTTCCTTCCCTCAACCCCCTCCCCACTATCATAATCCCGATTGTGCCTTACAAATCCGGCTAGCCCAGAGCATGTACATGGGCCCAGATAAGAACTGCAAACACAGGGGAATCTAGGACAGATAAACCCCTCAGGACCAATCATGAGAGCAGTGATACCAGGAGGGGAAGAGGAAGATGGAGGAGAAAGTGGGAATGGATCCCAATGATCTACATTAACCCCATCCCTTGGGGGATGGACAACAGAAAAGTGAGTGAAGGGAGAAAGGGGACAGTGCAAGACATGACAAGATAATAATAATTATAAATTATCAAGGGTGGATGGGGGAGGGGGGCAGGGAGACAGGGGAAAAATAAGGAGCTGATACCAAGGACTCAAGTAGAAGACAAATGTTTTGAGAATGATGACGGATGACAACAAATGTCCTTGACACAATCATATATGTCTGGGTTGTGATAAGAGTTGTAAGAGCTCTCAAGAAAATGATTTAAAATGAAAAAAAAAAACACTGCCACTAAATCAATGCCAACTTAATGTGACACTGTAAGAGGACAGGTTAGAACTGCCCAGTGGGCTGCTGAGACTGACTTTTTACCGGAGTAGAAAGCTCCATCTTTCTTCCACAGAGCCAGCTGGTGGTCTTGAACTGCTGACCTTGTGATTAGCAGCCCAACTCGTAACCACTATGCCAGTAGGGTTAAAAAAAAAAAAACCCTTCCTTTCTTCCCGAGAAGACTGTTAGGCCTGTGAGGCTCTGGCTTTTTATGGGGGGACAAAAGGAACCATGGGGCCACAGCAGGGTGAGCGCAGGTCTTCTCACCATCAGGTTGGCCCTTTAGCCCTCCAGCTGCTCTGAGGGAGAAGGACAAGGCAATCTGTTCCTGTGGAGATTACGGTTCTGCTCTGATCCTAGGGTCACTTGCGGAGTGGAAATCCGTCCTCGGGCAGTGAAGGAACCCATTTGGATAGGTCGAAGCTGGAGTCTTCACATTTACAAACAGATTTCTTTTGAGTCCTCATTTCTTCCTTGAATGCAGTTTTAAAAGAACTGACTGTGTGGGCTGGGAGGTTGAGCCCCAAGGCGGCAGAGCAGGAACTCTGGTGGTGTAGCGGTTATGCAGGGCTGCAACTGCAAGGTCAGCTGGTCAAAACCACCAGCAGCTCCTTGGGAGAAAGATGGGGCTTTCTACTCCTGGCAAGAGTTAGGCTGGGCAGCTGTGTCCTGTTCTACAGGCTTGCCATCTGCTGGAATTCTATTTGATGGCAGTGAGTTTGGCTTGGGAGAAGAATGGGGACAGGTGCAGAAGTGAAAGTGTTTGTCTGGAAGTGGAGACAGCCATGAGTGAAGGGAAAGGGGAATGACAGAAATTCAAAGCCCTCGCTTGGAAATCCAGGTGGGAGAACAGACACAAGCCCGGCCAGACCCATGACCCGCAGCGGCAGGCCATGTGTCGGCATGCTAACAGTCAACACCTGTGTGCTCCGGTGTTTCCAAAGAGCGTCCCCATCACTTTGTAGTTGGTCCTTGGTAGGGCCTGGGTGGGGGAGAGAAGAAGAAGGACAAAGAGGGAGAGAGGGAGGAGGAGGGCAGGGGGAGAGGGAAGGGGATGGAGGAGAAAGAAAGAGGTGGAGGAGGAAGAGAAGGAGCAGGAGCAGCAGTAGAAGAAGAGCGCTGGGATCTTGGGCAATCTCATTTCCCAGCTTTGGAGAGCTAGAATCTTACAATAAATGGCGATGCTGCAACCCATTCCGGGACTCTTTCTTCTCCTGAGTCTCTATCCCCTGTGCCCAGAGTTTCTAACCTGGCTGATCACCAGTCTCCCCTGGGGTGTGTTTTTGAAAGGCAGCCTTGGGCTCAG
This sequence comes from Nesogale talazaci, assembly GCA_004026705.1. Lineage (NCBI taxonomy): Eukaryota > Metazoa > Chordata > Mammalia > Afrosoricida > Tenrecidae > Nesogale > Nesogale talazaci. The sequence goes on along the minus strand of PVJH01014833.1, from coordinate 31,922 downwards.
CTCCAGCCTGGGAGATTTTGAGGCAGTGTGTCTGGGGCAGGGCCTTTGGGGAAGCAGGTTTAAAGGACCCTACGTGCATCTTATGGGCACTTAGGCTCTTAAAATAAATGTTCTATATAAAGAGCTGAGAGAGAGAGAGAGAGAGAGAGAGAGAGAGAGAGAGAGATCTGTGAACTAGGTAATATAAGTGAGTTTCTACTCTCATAACGAGGAGACACCAGCCCCTGGAGGATAGCATATTTGGTCAAATAGAAGGGCAGCAAGAGAGAAGCCCTCAGCGAGATGGTCTGACCCGGTGGCTCAGGATCCGGCGGCGGTGCTGTGTTCTGTTGGTTACGGTGGTCTGAACTGACTCAATGATGCCTAGCAACAACAACAACAACAAATTAGTGGAGAGATGGAATGAACTTTCCCCATGAACTTTCTGAAGCATCCTTGGATGTCTTTCATCCAGTCTCTTAGAGCTCTTTCTGCCTTTGTCCTTCCTTCCCGGTGCAGTGTGGTCCTTCTGCTAATCCCCCATCAGATGTAGCTGGGGGTGGGGCTAAGGAATTCGTCCTGTCCGAGGTGGCACATTGTCATGGTGGACTCTGGGGGTTTGAACCTTCAGGTTCAAAAGCAGTGGGTCGTGGATGGTGGGATCTCAGGCTGGGACAGGCAGGTGGGTGGGGGAGATGTCTAGGGCAGGAGAGCTCTCATGCTGTGTGGGTGGTTGCAGACTTCTATTTGCAATGACATGTGTGCCACACGCATGTAAACCAAATGCAGACAATACTCACAAAGCTCTCAAAATGAAGAGCTAACCCCTCTATTGCGCATGTGGATTTAAGAGCATGTAGCTTCATTCCGGGGAGAAATATGAAAGCCGTTTCAGTGTCAAGTCTCACCGTGAGTCTCTTCAAGCTGGAAGAGAGGCATCTGGAAATATGAGTTTGTCATGGAAACGCTGACAAGGCTTCGTCCAAGGATGCTCACAGGTGCAGCCCAGACTGGAGAAGCCTCTTGTGGCTTGTTTATATCCGGGCCCATGAATGAGGCCTCTTTTCTGGATGCCTGGCCCCGGAAAGTCAGCTGTTTCTCGGGACGCAGGGAGCTCTTGGCAGGAAGGCAGCTGCGTCTCCCTTGGTTGGGTTCTCAGATATCTGGAGAAGGGAATACTGTCGGGCTTAGGGACAGTTTAGATGGGCCCTGGTAGCACAGTTGATTAAGCATCGGGCAGCTAGCTCCAGGTCGGCACTTCAAACCCACCGGATCCTCTGAGAGAGACAGATGGGGCTGTTTGCTCCCATAAAGATGGACCATTGGGCTGAGCCCCATAGTGGTTGAGTGTGGGACTGCAGCCCACTGGGATGGGGGTTCAATTCCAGCAGCAGCAAGGTTGAGCCTTCCACTCCCACCAGGGGGCAGTGATGCACCCCCCCAATCTTTTTTTTAAATTAACCATCTCAGAACCCCCAAGGAGCCATGTACTCTGTCCTATCGTGTCCCTGTGAATTGGAATTGGCTTGATGGCAATGTGTTCGGGTAGGATCAATGTCACATTTGGGAGAAAGGTTCGTGGAGGGAACAGAGAAAAGGAAAGTTGGGGTGGGGGGAAGGTGGTGTATTAGTCTGGATGGACTAGAGAAACAAATCCAGGACACTCGTATGTGCGTAATAGATATCAAAGAGTAATTGTGTGTTGAGAAAATATAGCAGCCCAGTGCAGATCAAGTTCATAAGGTTATCAGCCCATACTGGTCCAATACCAGTTTATAAATTTCTCTTCAGACTCATACAACACATGCAGTGATGCCGAATGCAGGCAGAGCAGAGGCCAGTGGGTGGAAAGTCTTGCGGATCCCGTGGTGGTGGAAGCATCTCAGTGCTGGCTCCCCCAGCTCTGGGTTCTGGTTCCATCAGCTTAGTTCCGAGGGTCTCTTCAACAGGAATGTGCAGCAGTGAGTGTATCTGGCCTCCAGTGAGCCATTTCTCTCTTCAAATGAGCGTATCAAGCTGTGACCTGGTTGACAGATTAAACCGGACGCCTTCCTCAAGTTGCTAGAAGATTCTGTAACTGCCACAGGTGGGAAGGCAGGGGGGGAGTGAGTCTAAGTGTCAGGCAGAGGCCTGTTCTGGGGTGCCACCCAGTAGAGCCTGGCTCATGGTGACCCCAGGTGACAGCATGGAACTGTTCCCTCGGGTTGCCTAAGCTGTGCTCTTTATGGGAGCAGCTCCTTAGGGCTTTCTCCCACCAGTGGGTTTGCACCAACAACCTCAGAGCTTACCAGCCAAACCTGCAAGTCCTATGAACGAAGTGTGGCGCCCAGAGAAGGAAACATGCTGGCAGCAGCCTGACTGGGAAGCTCACAGCCACGTGGTGCAGAAGACTGGGTGGCTGGGGTCCGAAAGAGATCTGCAAGCTTCCCTGAACCAGAGCTACACCGATTGGCTGATGGCAAAGCCCTGGACTGGGAGCACAGGCCTGCCCTGATGACGACTGAGGAAACTGGGAGGTCATTTTCTCCGTGGGGGGAAGGCTGCCCATCTGCCACCCTGGGTCTCTTTAATGGACTGGCCTTTCAGACCCTGTGCAGAGGGCGGACTAAGTTACAGGTGCTGGGTTCACTGATCCCTCCGCCCCCCTCCTCCCCCACCCCCACCCCATCCCTGCAAGCCTGGGCAGAGGTGCGGGTGGGGATGGGGCAGTGGGGAGGGACCCAGGAGTCCCAACAGGAATCATCCAGCAGCTTTCCAGCGAGAGGCAACGGCCCGGGCTGGGGAGAGGATGATGCTGTTTCTACGCTCAGTTCCATCCAGTGGGGAATCCTGTGATTCCCTACAGGCCCTAGGACTTGGGAAGAGAGGTGGCCGGGTCCCTGTACCCTGGGAGCTGGAGTCTAGCGAGGGGCAGACCGGTTTGCCCAACTTGGGCCACAGGTAGCCCAGCCCCATCCAGTCCCATCTTGGGACTCGGAGCTGCGGACCCCGCCCCGGGATGCGTGGAGACCAATCCCCGGGCCTTGGGGGGCGGGGGTGGGGGCAGGCTGTGTGTCCAGGCCTCCCAGAGAGCTTGCAGTGGGCACGGAGGGCTCAGGGGGACTGCCAGCTTTGCCCGCTTGGCAGATCTGCCGGGAGGCGCGTTTGCACCCAAGGCTGCGCAGAGCAGGGTCCAGGGTACGCCCCCGCTCCGTCGACCCCCAGCCACACAAGGCCTCCCTCCCTCTTCCCCTCCCCGTTCCCACCGGGAGCCTGGAGACATTCCAGGCCTGGCGCTGACACTTGCTCGGAGCGCCTGGCGACCCGCGCCGACTCCTCTTCCTTTTCCCTCCGAGGTGTTGATAGTAGCAGCACAGAGGCGCTGCCAAGTTGGCCGCAGCACGGGGAGTGTGCACTGCGCACGGAGCGGGTGGGGAGAAGGCGGCAGGCAGCCGCGGGCGTGGAGCACGCTGGCAGCGGCCTGGGCTCCAGCCCCGGTTTGTTTATCCTGCAGCGGAAAGGGTCCTTCCGGTGTCGACAGCAGGCGTCTTGCCGCAGGGAAGGAGGCGCCCCCACCCCCCAGCCCGGGATTCATGCTGCAGGGGCTGAGCGGCTCCCAGCTGCGAGTGTCGCCGCAATGGGTAGCTAGGACCTTCTGGCTGGACCCTAAACCACCAGTCACCCTTGCACCTTTGTGGATCAAGCAGTTATGGGACTTTACAAACTGGAAGGGCCCTGGCCCTGGAGCTAGGCCATCTGGAAGCCAGCCAGCCCTTCCTCCCAGAGAGGGCCGCCAGAGGCAGGTGGATGAGAGAGCATTCAGTCTGCTGGTCCAAGGGACCTGGCTCAAGTCACTGGACCTCGTTGAGCCTGAGAGGATAATAGCGACTTCAGCGCTCTTTCTCGAGGACCCCACCAGGGAGTGATTGCAAAAGCCACCGGGGCGCTCCGACTGGCAGGCCATGTCTTAGAGGTTTGCATGTGCCACCGTGCTTCATCTCCAGACAATTCCTGAGAGGTCCTAATATTATTCTCAGTTGATTGGTGGCGCACCTGAGGGCAGAGACGGTGAGAAGCTTACCAAGGTCACAGAGCTAGGGAGTGGCAAGGCCCGGGCCTCGAACCCCGGTGCGTGGTGCCTAGGCCGGTTCACAGAGCCGAGCTCTCAGCACAGTGCCTGGCACAGAACAAGCGTTCAGTGAACGTTAGTCGTCATCAAGGAGTCCCCGAGGGGCACAAACGGTCAAGCACGTGGCTATTCCCCCAAAGGATGGGTAGTTGGGACCACCCGGAGGCACCTTGGTGCTGTGTGCCTGAGAAGTTACAGCCTGGAAAACCCACACGTGAGGTCGCTGGGGGTCAGCGTCTGCCCTTGGGCCCATCGAAGCTGCCACCCCCACCACCCCCACCAGGAGTCCAAACAGGGAGAGCCTGACATCCAAGCCTTGAGTCATCGAAGCTCCCAGGGCTATCCTTCCCCTAATCCTGCTCCTCACTCACTCCAGGAGGGAGGAGTTCCTCCTTTGGAGGGAGACTCCCCTGGCCTAGCCCTCTGCTCTCACCCCCACGTCTAGCCCCAAGGCAGAGCATTCTCAGCGTCCCCTAGTTTTGTCTAGGCTGCAAAGACACCAGTCTGCTGCCATTCCTCCCTGGGAACAGCCACCATCTAGTCGCTTAGTGCCAGACCCAGCCTGCATCGTGAGTAGAGCCCGGAGCCTGGCACTGGCCCCCGAATGGGAGCCTCGCGCAGCCATTTCAAGGCTGGGTCTTGGGGGCTGAACATGGGCAAGACCCGAGGCCCAGATAGTTTTCTTAAAGACTTTTTTTTTTGGGGGGGGGGGCTCTACCAGCTATGACTGAAAGTTGGTGGGCAGAATTCAGAGCCTCTTTCTACAGCAGACAGGAGCCCCGGTGGTTACACGTTGTGCTGTTAACTGCAAGGCGAACGGTTCAACATCGCCACCTGCTTGATGGGAGAAAGACGGGGCTTTCTACTCCTATAAAGAGCTAGTGTATTGGGAACTCAGAGGGGGTAGAACTGTCCTGTCCTATGAGTCAGCACCAACTCAATGACAATCTGTGGTTTGGTTTGGGTTTCTAGAGGACAAAGTCCACTCTCTTGACACACCTCCAAGTCTGGGGGGGCACTAATTAATGCAAATTAGTATCCAGCTTAGAAGCCCAGATAAACCTGGGTATTGGGTCACTCTTCGCACTTAGGAGGCAGCAGGCACAATGGCCTTCGGGCAGCTACAGCTACCTCCAATCAGCTGAGAGATGGCCAAACCAGAGCTTGGAGCCTGGATTGAGGCTATCTTCCTTGGTCTGCATTCCTCCTCAGGACACTCGGAACCCAATCATCAGTACCGGAGGGAAGGCACAGCAGTGTCGGATCTCAAAGCAACCTTGCTTTGTTCATGTGGCCCAGAAGCACTGTACGTATGTTGGCTACAGGTTCACCCTCCCCTTTTTGCACTTCAGATAAAGGCTGATGACAGGAGCTCCCAGGTAAGGGGCGGGAAGGTGCTTGGGGCTAAAAGTCTGCCGTGGATAACTTAGAAGGAAATGGAATATTCTAAATGTTCCGCTTAAAGAGCAGAGAAATCAGGACTACAGAAACCTCTCTCTAAAGGAATGTTCAGTATCCAGGGATAAACAGGGATGTGATGGTCCATCCTTATGGCGAGATTGTCACAGCCCAACAACTCCTGTGTCTGTGACAAAGACCCAAGCAGCCCTTGAGAAGTCTTATGCATCAGAGTACCCTCTGCCTGGGCCAGGGACAGGTCCTGAGGTGTTTCAAGGCGTCCTTAAGGCATCCTCTGACAGGTCAGTGTTTTTGTGGATCAGAATGTTTAAGTTGCTTCCTTGGAGATTGGCTTTTCCTATGGAGTGAATATCTGCAATCCTATCGAGGAAATCACAAAAGGGAAGGGAATGACTTAGGTTAACTTTTTGCCACATAGCTGTTGTGTAAAGCGAGTGACAAGGGCTTTTTTTTTTTTTTTTTGATAGTTTCCAGAAATGCGTGTACCGGGTCAGACCTGGGGGTTTGTTTACAATGGATGGCAAGGTGAGTGTGGTGGGCAGACCCCAGAAGAGCGGGAAGCAATGGGCTTCCTCCTGCTCCAGAGTGATCGGCACTGAGCGGTCGTGGGAGCTCAGGAGAGGTGAGGCCAAGGGCTGGAGAGCACCTAGCCTCCCAGGGGCGAGAAAGAAGGTAAGAACAAGAACGGAAGGATGTGGTGCTGGCCCACCTGTACGAGCATCTCAGGGGACTAGAAGGGAGACTACCAAGGGCGAGAGGGTGGTGGGAAGAGGCACCCCCCCATCCCTGCACCCCCTGGTCCTCGTCTGTGCAATCCCGTGGGTGAGACACAGAACAGACCAGTCCGAATTCAGGAAGATGTCCACGAAGGCTGGTAAGAGTTCCTTCCCTGGGGAGGACTCCATGGGCATTCAGACTGGATGAGCAGAAGTGGGTCGAGGCTCGATTTTCCCGAAGAAGCCCTGTGCTGGAGCCAGGATGCGCTGCCTCCTTACTTATTCATGAGGCTATCGATTATAATGCAGCTTTTCCACAGGATCCTGAGGCCGCTTCACTTGCTGCTCTGTAGATGTCAGGAGTTCACCCAGGCTGCGGTCTACTTTGCCTCTCTCTAACCCCTACAGGGCTCTGAGGGTAGGGGCTCTGACAGGTTTTTGAATGTGCCCCTTTCAGGTCTCTTTGTCTGGGTCTCCTTTTTAAAATGTATTTATTTATAAAGATCGTTTTACGGGGGGCCCATACAACTCATATCACAATCCATACAGCCATCAAGCACATTCGTACATTTGTTGCCATCATCATTCTCAAACATTTGCTTTCTACTTGAGCCCTCGGTATCAGCTCATTTCTCATTTTTCCCCCTCCCTCCCTGCACCCTTCCCTCATGAAGCCTTGATAATTCATAAAGCATTATTATTTTGTCATGTCTTACACTGTCCAACATCTCCCTTCACCCACTTTTCTGTTGTCCATCCCCTAGGGAGGGGGTTTGTGTTAGTCTGGGTAGACTAGAGAAACAAATTCATAAGCACACATATGGATATAAATGAAAGGTTATATACAAGAGGAATATAACATTGAGAAAGCATCCCAACCTAGTCCAGTCCAAGGTCACAGGTCTGATATTAGCCCCAATGTCTGATACCAGTCCATAAAGTCTCCTTCCGACTTATGAAGCACGTGCAATGACACCAGGACAATCACAGGCCAGTGGGTGCAGAGTCTTGTGTGTCCTGTGGCAGTAGAAGCAGTAGAGGCATCTCAGCACTTGCAGGGGTCTCCACGTGGCTTTTCCGGCCCCAGAGGTTGGGCTCCATCAGAGCAAGCCCATGTAGCCTCTCCTCCAGTCCCTAGGAATCAGGATCAATCAGCATGCTGTCATCTCATCTTGTCAATAGTTCGTCGTCTTGGAGACTGAGTCAAGTCTCTCTACTCCAATTGGGAAAATACCACGAGACTTCCCAGAATTCTCAGGAGAAAGCCAGGCCCACACAGAGGCCTCATTGGCTATCTCCAGATTAACAGGCTAGACTCCACCCCTGCATCCCAATCATGAAATTGACGTCAAGTCATGATCGCCACAGTGTTATATGTAGATCATTGTAATCAGTCCTCCCTTTTCACTGCATCACCCCTCCGCTCTCCCAGTATTGCCACTCTCACCACTGGTCCTGAGGGGCTTATCTGTCCTGAATTCCCTGTGTTTCCAGTTCTTATCTGTACAAGTGGACATGTCTGGTCTAGCCGGATTTATAAGATCAAACTGAGATCATAATAGTGATTGAGGGAGTTAACATTAGAGAACTAGAAGAAATTTGTACGTTTCATCATTGCTACACTGCACCCTGACGGGCTGTCTCCTCCCTGAAAGCCTTCTGTAAGGGGATGTTCAGTTGTTTACAAATGGGCTTTGGGTCTCCACTCTGCATTCCCCCTTATTCACAATGAGATGTTTTTTTTTTGTTGTTGTTCTTTAATGCCTGATACTGGATTCCTTCTATACCTGTGATCACACAGGCTGGTATGCTTCCTCCATGTGTGCTTTGTTGCTTCTGAGCTAGATGGCCACTTGTTTACCTTCAAGCCTTTAAGACCCCAGATACTATATCTTTTGATAGCTGGGCACCATCATCTTTACTGGGTCTCCTTTAATATTTAGGGTACCTTTCACTACCCACATTCTTAAAGCCTGGGACAGTGCTTAGCCAGGGTGCAAATGTCAGACTTCTGAGTTGTCAAAGACCTCTGATGTCCTCCCTGTCAGGCCCTTTTCACTGAGGAAGAGACAAGGCCGATGGGAAGTGATTCTGCATAGCAAGAGGTGCAACTCAGACACGAATTGAGCTATGCCGCAGCCTGGATTTCTACTCCTGTAAACAGTTCCAGTCTTGGAAACTCAAAAGAGCAGTTCTATCTACCCTGTCCTGTAGAGTCACCATGAGTGGGCAGCAATGCGATGACAGTGGTGAGTTGCAGTTCATATGGAAGAAGGCATTTTGTCCATGCATGTCCAGCTGTCAGCAGAGCCCTCGGTTACTTCTAGTTTGGGCATCCACTCGAAGGCGGTGAGTTTGGGTTTTTTGTTTGTTTGTTTGTTTCATGCTCCACCCCAGGGCAGGGACTCTTCCCGCTGAATCAAGTTGCCTCTTCACCTATCCCCTCCTCCTTACTTGAAATGGACCCTGCCTGAGTCCTTAGTCCCTCCTCCTCAAACCGGGAGCGGATGCCCCCGAGGTGGGAATCACTCTTGGAACAAAGAGTTAGTTTGTTGTGTGTTGTGGTTGGGTAGATTTCTTGGATAATATATTCAAAGGCAATCACTCAGTCCAACCCGATGATGCCTGTTTCCTGGTAAAAGCACTAGGGACACATATGGAGGTTGTCTTTCTGGGTCAGATCTCGCTGGTTCGAGCACACCAGGCCAGGCAAGAGCTGGAACCCTGGAGGAATTTTGTCAAGTGGCTCCAGTAGGGGTGACCCCTCTGGCTCAGAGGAACACACCCGAACAAAAGGCAGGAGGCATTGCCCTGCTTTGATTCTGTTGGGGATCTCCCAGCAGAACCTCTCCAGAGTTTGTTTTGTGCTCCATGAAATCTTCCCAGAGAAGCCTCTTCACCCCCAAACAGGATTGAGGCCGCTCTGTGGAACACAAAGACAACAGCAGACAGCTTGCTCAAGGTGCCTCATCCGCCCTCCACCCCGCCTCCCACAACCTCTCTGAAGGCTTCTCCAACACTGTGCAGAGTATGCCTCACGTCCCGAGGCCTTGTGAAAGGTGATCATTGGTCTTTCTCAGCTCTAATTTCAGGGCTCAGTGGCTTGAAGGAGCAGATAGAGGTCTTTCCAGCAGGCCGGTGATGCCCAAGGACAGTTTCTCCATCTTTGGAAATTCTATAGTTGGGCCAAGTGAATGTGACTCTAAAGATACAGGCCACTGCCTAGAGTCTGAGTGGCCATCCTAGGTGGGCCTGGGAGGCACAGTGGGTTCTGAGTTGGGCTACTAACCATGGGAGAAACATGTACTGTACTCCATAAAGAGGTACAGTCTTGGAAACCCCAGGGACAGTTCTACTTCTAGGGCCAAGATGAGTCAGAATCAACGAGAGGGCAGTGGGGATTTGAGGTGGGCACTGCCCTACCAAGATGGCTATGCCATTGTACCTCCTGCTGTGTGCCTTTTGGCATTCAACGCTCACCAAAATTTAATCCCAGCTCAATTTTAAAAGCAATATTGTGAAATGGATGAAGAGTTACAGAGCAGATGTAACTCTGTTCAACAATTCATACACGTATTGTTTCATGTCACTGATTGCAGCCCCACCATGTAGCTAACATCATTTATCCTACTTCCCATTTCCATTTTTCTTTTATCCTGTCCCTTCAGAATTTTGTCCTGGGTTAACTGTTGCCCTTTTGATTTCACTTGGTTGATTATTCCAAGGTGTGCTACCTCCCTAGTATTATTGATCCCCTTATTGACCTTTTGTTTGACTGAAAATTGAGCCCCGAGTGAGTTCATTTCTAGTCCTGAAGGGTGACTAAGGGCCATATTCTTAGGGGTTCCATCAGTCTTTAGCAGACCAGTTACCCTGGTTTTTTCTATGATTTTGAGTTTTGTTCCATATGTTCCTCCTCTTCTATCCAGGGCCTTTTTTTTTTTTTGGGGGGGGGGGACATCACTGCTCTCCGGTGGTGGGAGTAGGAGGCCCAGCCCCACTACTGGAATTGAACCTCCGTCCCAGTGGCCCGCAGCCCCGCACACAACCACTACGCTTCCGGGGCTCAGCCCCCAGGGCCTTTTAATGTACTGTTTTATTTTTCAGGACAGTTGGTGGTGGTACCTAGGTTCCATCTGGTTCTTCTGGTCTCGGAGTCCTGGAGGCAGAAGTTCATGTGGCCAAGGCAGCCCACTGGACTATTTGTTTTCCTGCATCTGCTATTTTCCCCATTATTTTCCTTCCAGACAGGGGACTACTTGCACCTTAGATAGCTACACATGAGCTTTTCAGATCCCATTTATAGGAATCCAAAATCCATTTGCAGGGTCCCTACATGGATAAGCCTTTGATGAAGCATCTCTGACCAGAGGTGAGGGATGTGAATACCTTTGATATCAGAGAGTATTGTAAACTGGATTATAGCAGATGCAATTAGGTTAAAAAGTAATACCAGGGGATAAGCCCCGGTGGCGTAGTGGTGGAGTGCGGGACTGCGGCCCTCGGGCTTGGCGGTTCAAATCCAGGGGCAGCTCTCAGGAGCAATGCTGGGTAGCTCCCATGACCACCAGAGGGCAGTGATGCAAAAAAAAAAAAAGCAATACCAGATCATTTGATCTCCTGTTGGACCTACTTAAAATTTATTCTAGTTTTTAATATTTTCTTAGTTTTTCTCAATTGGTGTTTTCCTCTTTTGTTATTCTTGTTGGTCTTTCTGGGGGGGGGGCATCACTGCCCTCTGGTGGTGGGGGGGGCATCACTGACCTCAGCTACCCAGTGCTGCTCCTGAGAGCTGCTGCTGGATTTGAACCACCAAGCCCACGGGCTGCAGTCCTGCACTCAACCACTTACGCCACTGGGGCTCAGCCCTCTTGTTGGTCTTTAAAAATATTAACTTGGGGTTTTTTTGGGGGGGTTATTTACTTTGGTGCTGTTGCTATTTTCCATGATATGAAATCCAGGCTAGGTAACTTTATAGACAGTAACTGGATGAATGACTTATAGTGGGTATGGGAGGGGAGGAGAGATTGGAGGGAAATGGAGAGCTGACAATGATTGTGAGAAGAAAGAATGTGTTCCAGAACTGATTGTAATCACGATTATATAGTTGGTGCAATTGTAGGGGTGATTATTGACTGTAGCGGTTATTCAATAGGACTGAACCATGGAAGTGGATGATATGTGAATTATATGTCAATAAAACTATTTTTAAAAAAATTATTCCATCTACCGGTTCTATCCTCCTTCTTCCCTTCTACCCTGTAGTGGAAAGAAATTCCATGCAATCATTGCTCTTTAGTCCTCGGCCCATTTGACTCAGAATTCTGTCTTTCTGATCTACACAATCAGAGGATCAAACTTCCATCTCTCCTTCCCTGATGATGAATACTCAGCTGTTAATCCAAACGGTTGGTGGTTTGATCTCACCTAGGGGCAAACCGGGATACAAACCTGGCAATCTTCTTCAAACAACCAGTCATTGCAGATCCTCTTCTGAAACCTGTGAGAAACGACGGGTCACCGAGATTTGAAATCAACTGGATGACAAGTGGTACCCTGACTCTGATTACAGCAACAGATGTTCACACGTATCTCCAACTGTGCTGGGTACTGTACGCCATCTTCAGAATAACCCCAATGTGGCAGTCATGTACTCTGGTGCCACTTTAATTAAGAGATAGGGGTGGAGTCTAGCCTGCCAATCTGGAGATAGCCAATGAGACCTCTGTGTGGGCATGGCTTTTTCCTGAGAATTCTGGGAAATGGCGAAGAATTTTCCCCTCGGAAATGAGAGACTCACTGTCTCAGCCCCTTGGAGTCATTCTACTGACAAGATGCACGACTGACTCCTTGTGAGACATCCTGGAGGAGAAGCCACTTGGCCTTACCCTGATGGAAAAGTTACATGGAGACTCCTGCCAGTGCTGAGAGGCTTGAGAAGCCACAGAGAAATCCCTGCCAGTGCTGAGATGCTTCTGGCCAGTGATTGGCTTGGCGTCATTGCATGTGCTTCATGAATCTAAAGAAGCCTTTATAGACTGGTATCAGACACATGGGCAAATAATTGGACTAGATTGTGCTCGGATGCTTTCTCAACTTCCCATTCTTGTACATAAACTCTCCTTTCTCTATATATGCATGTCTATGTGATTTATTTCTCTCCTCTACCTGGACTAACACATCAACATTCTCATGACGCAGCTGGTAAGTAACAAAGTCGGGATTTGAACCCAGATCTGCTACCTCCTGAATCTAGACACTAACCCAGTTCTCATTGTCTCTGAAGCAACAGTGACTCTTTCCAAAATGACCTCTCTCTGATCTTTGACTTTATCTGCACTTTCATGATCACACATGCATTTTTTTTGCTCCTTATTATAACTAATTAAGTCGTACATTTTTATTTCCTTATTAGGCTCTTCAAAAGTTCATGTTGGGTCACGTCGGGTGCGCCCCAACCCCGGATCCAGAGCAGGGGCCCACCCCAGGTGTTTTCAGTGAAGGCATGAATGCACGACTGAATGGTTTTGAAGTGGAGCAAGGTCAAACGTGGACCTGCTGTGGGGCAGGGAGTCGGAACACAGTCTCTGAAAGGCCCCAGCTTCGGTCCCTGCTTTAAAGGAACCGTGGGAAACGACGGGAATGGAGCGTGGCAGTGAGGAGGGAGAAAGGGATCGCAAAGCTTTGCATGTCTGTGTCTGTAATTACCGAGCCTCTGGCCGCCGCTGGCAGCATGCTGGGAGAAGGGCTTTCATTTTTCCAGGTCGGGAACTGCAGGTACTACTTACTCCTGGCTTTGTGTGTTCCGCAGGGCTGTGAAAGGAAGAGACAGGCGAGGTCGACAATGAACCAGGTGCAAAGGCTGGGCCCAGGGCGGGCGTGCCCCAGAGGGAGGGCCGCCAGCGTGCATGTGTTCACCTTCCAGACCTGCTTCCAGGAGGGCCGAGGGAATCCAGGCACCTTTTCTGTGCTGGACCCTTTGTGATCAGGGCCTCACGTGGGGCAGCCATGGCCCGGTGGCCTGGGGTGGGTAAAGCAGTGCCCCACGGGGAACCCTTCCGTTGCTCTGCACAGAATGGGAGGCTGGAAGGCAGTGGTTCTCCACCTTCCTCATGCCGTGGCCCTTTCATACAGTTCCTTGTGTGGTGGTGACCCCCAACCATCACATTATTTTCATTGCTACTTCATCACTGTCATTTTGCTACTGTGATGAATCGTCATGTAAACACCTGACCTGCGGGATGTATCTTTCATTGTTACAAATTGAACATAATTAAAGCATAGTGATTAATCACAAAAATAATATGTAATTATACATCGTGAATTATTTATGTGTTTTTTGATGGTCTTAAGTGACCCCTGTGAAAGGGTCATTGGACCCCCAAAGGGGTCGTGACCTACAGGTTGAGAACCACTGCTCTAGGGCATAAAGCACTGTGCAGAGCACCTGGAGTGTGGGCTTCTTCTGCACTGGACGTGTGTAAGTGTGGGTATCCACATATGCTTTAGCACCAGAGCAGAAGGGATAGGGGGTGGGCTGGCAGCAGCAAGAAGGGTTTTTCCCAGGGCCCAGAGGTTCCCTGGCGTGCCACTTTCTCCACGGCTCTGTTCAAGACCTGCCTGTGGCTCCATGTATGGAACACACAGACCAGGCGGTTGGGCCGTGGCTGGGATGCTGGTTTCCAGCGGTGCCTCAGTGTAATCCCGTTCCACAACTGGATGCTCGTCTTCTGCTCAGGTGAAACCGCAGCCTGACAACCGATGCCTTTGCATGCTACTGTCCCGCCGAAGCTTGTATTTCCAAAGTCTACATTCATGCTAGTCTTTTGTCGTTACCACGGCTCCCCAAGAACACAGTACACACAGGTTCCTGCTGCTAGTGATGAGGCTGGAGCCCAGAGAGGCTGCGCACAGCCGCGGCTTGTTCATGGTCTCATAGCAAGTTAGTGGTGGGGTCTGATGTGGACTGAATTGTGTCCTCTGGGGATGAAGTCCTAACTTTGGTATCTGTGACAGCGGCCTTTTTAGGGCTGCCAGACCAGAGTAGGGCTTGGTAGGAGCCTTCCAGTCTATTCTGACTCCCAGCCACCCCACAGGACAGAGGAGAGCTGCCCCCATCTTGGTCCAGAATCCTTCTAGAAGCAAATGGCTGGCCCTTTCTCCTCCAGAGCTGTCGGGGTGGGGGTGGGGTGGGGGAAGATTCACACTACTGACTGTGCCGCTGAGCACGTGACTACTGCACCGCTTGGGCTCCTTGTCTGGAGAAGCGTGGGTACAGAGCCCCTTGCCCTCGGAGTGGTTGCTTAGGCCACCGGGAAACAAGGGAGACGTATCTTGGAAGTGACTAGGGGAAGACACCAGGGGATGAGACCCGCGCAGGCAGCCGAAGGTCACCAGGAAATGCTTGCAGCGACTAACCAAGCCCTGGGGCTGTGAGCCTGGCTCTGCTGACAGACTGAACTCGGGCCCCTCACCTCCCCGTAAGGAGCTCTGGCGGTGTCAGGGGTGACACACGGAGCAGCTGCTCACCCCACTGACTGCACTGGGGGGTGGGGGGGATGGGGCTGGCTGCTCCCCTGGAGATCAACAGCCTCGGAAGCCCAAAGGAGCAGGTAGGGTCACCGTGAGTCAGGACGCGCTCAGTGCAGACTGAGCCTCTGTTCAGCAGCAGGAGACACGAAGACAGAGCCCCAGAGGTCCACCCTCCGCCTCCTGACTCCCAAGTTCTCGTCCTCTTCCTCCCGGGGTGCCACCCACAGCTCCTCCACTTGCTGCTTCCAGGAAAGGCCCTCTCACCCAGAGGTTCACTTGATTAGCAACATGCACATCAATTCTCCAGGTGATATTTCAACAGCAACTTACCAACAGGCAGCTTCTTGCTGTCTCCTCCTCACCTCTTCCTCCTCTGTTCCCCACCCCACCCCCACACCTCGGTGGAAGCTCCTCTCCAGCAAGAGTCGTCTGTGTCCCGGTAGTTCTCACTCTTCAAATGTCAGGGGGCAGGTCAGCAGGCTTTCCTAGGACGAGAGCCAGGCCTATTGGCCTTTCTTGGGGAGGGAGAAGGGCCAGTGGCAGCTTGGTCAAATGAAAGGGCCGGTTCGGGCCTAGAGCAGGCCTGAGGCCGGAGTGATATGCCACTCATTCCCTTCACCTCACCTCCTAACCCAGGAGCCTCATGACCACTGGGTAGCATTTTCTCAAGCCATCGAAAGCAGCTAGTCTACCTCTCCCCCTTATCTAAAGCTTTGTCTAGCTGACGTTGGGGTGACTCATCCATTGGCCCATTCACTTATTCTTTTTTTTGTTGTTTTTTGTGGCATCACTGCCCTGGTGGGAGTAGGAGGCCCAACCTTGCTCCTGGAGAACTGCTGCTGGATTTAAACTGCCAACCCAGTGGATTGCACACTTCCACTACGCCACCAAGGCTCAGCCCCCATTCACTTATTCTGTGAAGGCTTCCGGAGTACTGATTGTGTGCCAGCCTTTGCTCTCGGGGCTGGAGACCCAACAGTGAACACCTCAGACAAGGTTCCCTTCGGGATGGAAAAGTGCGCCATTATCTCGGCTCCCTGCTACATGGTGGGGCGGAGTGGTGTGGGGCAAGTTAGAGAAGTCAGGGGAGCTCAGAGCAGCAGGGTGGTCGGGGAGGCCTGGTGGGAAGAGATGTGTTTCAGAGGAGACTGGAAAGATGAGGTGAGAGAGTAGGCTGAAGGGAGCGGCTGGGAATGAGTCACGAGGGCTTGACAATCACGTTAGAATGAACTTTGGAGCCTCTGCATAGGGCAAACAGTCAGTGTGCTAGCTGCTAACCAAAAGGCAGGTGCTTCGAGTCTACCCAGACGTGCCTCAGAAGAAAGAAAGAGCTACTTTCAAAAAAGCAGTGGTTGGAAGCCTTCTGGAGTTCCGCTCTGACCCGCAGGACTCACCAGGAACCAGATCCGACTCGCTGGTAACTGATGATCGGTTAGAATGAACTGAGTCGGAAAAGCAGGGGTCAGCCGGGGAGCGGTCAGACCGGTATTTCAGAAATGTCATGTTGACTGTCATGTGCAGAAGCGCTACAAATGCAAGCCTGACATGCGATTGAAAGATTTCTGGTAACCGCTTTTTAAAAGAGGCAAGTGAGATGAATCTTAAATAGCATATTTTATTTAATCCAATATACTCTTTTTTGGTCATTTTAAGAACTATTCTCTATAACAACTGTTCATGAGATACTTTCTGTTTCTTAATATTAAGTCTTCCAAATCTATTGTATGTTCTATATTTACAGTACATCTCAACTTGAACTAGCCACCTTCCATCTGCTCAGTAGCACATGTGACTAGTAGCTAGTCACATGCAGAAATGCCTTTGAGGATAGCCAGACTGGAAGTTAGGACATCAGAGGCTTCCAGTTGACCTGGAAGGTAATATTGACTTGAGGATAGAGAGAAAGGGTGCATTTCAGAGCTAGGAGTCCCAAGTTTGTGTAACTGGGTAGCTGTTGGCGTCATCCTAGAACAGAGGAAACAAGAAAAGAGGTTTGGATGCAGAGAATGGATGCAGAGAGTTGGAAATGGCGAGTTCTATGGAAGTTGACTCTGTGGAAGACCTGGTGGTCACTATCTGCCCTCCACCCCAACCACCCACCAAGTTCTGGCTTGACATACCCAGAATCCATACCATAGTGTTCAGTCTTCCTTATAACCGTATGAGGTCCTAGCCCTAAGTTCTAGTCCTGGGGAGAAAAGCACCTTAGGAGTGACTTCTGGGGAGTGTCTTCGACAGAGCAGGCTTGCCCTTTCACTGCTTCCTCCTTCCTGCTCTGTGCTGAGCGGCCACTTTAGGACAGAAGGGGGAGTTGAGGGCTCTGAGTGACAGAACAACAAGATAAAAGGATTGAGAAACTGACACGGTGCAGCCATCATACCAAACCTGAGCTTACCCTCTCTGGACTTTTGTCCCGAAGAATAATTTCTATCTTATTTGAACTGTTTTCTTGAGGGCTTTTCTTTTACCGGCATCCAGCTATATTCTAATGAATGAGCTCAGAACTTAAATAAAGCTATCCAATTGGTGGTTAAGTCGGATGGGTCTAAAACTAAAAGAGAGAGGCTTGGGAAGGCTAGATAAACAGTGGAGTTATATAGCCTTGTGGGCTTTGCACTACGTGGCTACATAGTGCACAGCAGTGGTTTGAACCCACGAGCTGCTCCCTGGGAAAAGGAGGAGGCTGTCTGCACTTGTAAAGGTTTGCAGTCTTGGAGACTCAACGGAACAGTTTTTCTCATCTGTGGGAGGACCAGGAGGAGAGTGTATGTGGACAAATTCTCTACGCTCCTATTTAAGGAGTCTGGGAGGTCAAGGCTCTGGCGGAGAGAGACCTTCACGCTGGTGAGTAGGAGGTGGATCCCAGTCACAATCACCTGCCTAAAAATCATGCCCACAATCTCCCCCCCCCCAATAGGTTACTTAGAGATGGTGCTATTCAGCACATGGCTGCTCTCTAGTAGCAGAGACTATCTGCCACGCAGAGCAGTCAATCCTGTTGCACACCCCACCCTAAGTAGGGCCCAGTCCCTTCTGCTAAGGATCATAGATGGTTCCCCTGGGGAAGGGCTCAGGGACAACTCAGGTCAAGCAGGCTCGGGGATGGCCAAGGTTAAAGCATCATCTTAACTCTAGGACATGCTCATCCTGTTACATGTGCGCCTTCCTGTCACATGTATGGCTCTAGTACCTTTCCTGTTACAGGTATGCCTCTGGCATGTCAACTTCCTGTTACATGCATGTGATGTGCCCAGTGATTACCTTAGCCTATTAGAGGATACATTAGCTCCCTCTCTCTTGGTCCTGATATGGGGAGGAATTCCTGTGCCCCGCTGTCTGTCTCAATCATTTTCCATAATTGCCGAGTCGCTCCTGAGGGCTGATGGGGGCTGGTACCCCGACACTTGTCCAATGACTTAGAATCGACTTGATGGGAGTGCATTTGTTTTGGTTGGGGATGCTCACTGAAGCTATACAAACATATGAGCTCTCCAGAAGACCTAGAGCAGAAGTTGGAGGAACACCAACACTTCAGGGAGGATTGAGGAGAAGGAACCTGCTAAGAAAACTGCGCGTGATCAGCTGAGAGGTCAGAGGGAAATCCAGCAGTACCAGACCACCGAAGCCCAGAGCAAGAGAGGGTGTGGTCAACAATGGGGAAGGCAGCCACCCCTGCCACTCCAAAAAGCCTGGAGAAGCCGGCGTGGGTTCTGCTGTGATCTGACAAAGGCCGAGCATATATTTTGCTGTTTAGGTCCCTTCATTGGGCGCCTAGTCTCTTCAGGATAAAAGCCTAACTCCTTAGCATGCCCTCAGGTGCACCACCCCCTCGTCTGGTCCAGTCTGGTCCCTTCTCTAGCACACAGTGTCTCTGCCAGACCTGGCTCCCGACCAGACCTTGCTTTGGCTCCCATGCTTCTCTCTGACTGAAAAAGAGTCTCTCCTGTTTTATACTGAATTTTCTATAGAAGCAAAGCTAGTCACACACACACACACACACACAACATACAGGATCTCAGGAACGAGGTTCTATGAGCTCGAATTTACTCATAGATTAACTGCAGGAGCAATGGTTTCTGGTTATTTTTCTGGGTGGGGGGAATGTATCTATAAGTGAAGAGAGATATTTATCTCAAGGAAATGGATCATATAGCTATATAGGTTAGCAAGTCCAAGAATCAGGCATCAGACTGATGAACATAGCTGCAGAGGTGAAGAATCCAAGATTAGCAGGTCAGGTGACAGGCTATTGGCTCATACATTGGAGGCTGGTGAGTCCTAAGAACTTGAGCTCGGGTGAGGATGAGCTGATAGATAAAAGACTCAGAACAAGGGAGAGAGCTTTGGCAGCGTGCACATGTGTGCAGAAGTGTGTGTGTGTAGTGTGTGTCCACAACGTGACTTAGACTATATGCCCCAAGGAAATGTACAATTAATTGGCTAATCATACCATTCAGGATGACTACGTCATGACAATACTGATGCCAACCACATCTTTCCATAGATGTAGAACTATTTGAACCATGCCTCAGATAAGTTGTGGCCTTAACCATGATGACTTTCTTTTCTTTTTACCCCAATTCTACTTATACTTCAAATGTCAACTCTTCTGTCCCCCAATCTTCCAGGCAGACAGAGTAGTTTAATTGCTCCTAACCCATGCCCACAGAGCATTGTGTTCCCTTGCAGTCATGGTTCCCATTGCCGTGTGCTTTGGGTTGATGCTGACTGTTAAACCGTGAGCGTGGAGAAGTCTGAGGATACTTCTGGCTACTCATCCTTACTCCCCATTGGCACTTTCCACAGAGCTTGTTGATAGTTGATAAATATTTGTGGATTTGATTCAATTGTCCTTGATAGTTCCCAAGAGCATAGTTTCTGCCTTCTTTGACACAGGGAATGGGGAAGACCCTGAAATAGAGGAGGCTGGTTTAAAGGAAAAAAATAAGAAGTTGAGTTTGAATTCAGCCTCAAAAAGAAGGTTCTAACCTTTCCTTCAATCCAAGTAGTTTGTATCAAATGCACACTCAAGAATTACTTAATAAAAAAGGAATAGATGGGGGGAGGGATTCAATGGTACCAAAAGTAGCCTCTTTAAAACAACGATCAAAATTGACAAACCTTATTTAGATTGGATTAGAATAATTAAAAGAAGATTCAAATGACAACGGTCAAGAATGAAAAAAAGGGACAATACAACGGACTTTATAGAAATAAAACACTTATCAGGAACACTATGAACAATTGTGTGCCAGCAAATTAGAAAAGTGAGGACATGGACAGGTTCTTAGAAATACACACACTACTGTCATCCACTCAAGAAGAAATAGGTCATCAAAGCAGACCTATAGCAAGCACAAAGACTGAATTAGTCATTCTAAAACTTCCCCCAACATCCAAACCTCAATGGCCTCACTACTGAATTCTAGCAAATGTTCAAATCATTAATATCATTTTTCGCAAATGCTTCCAAAATATAGAAGTCTGTGAGACCAACATTACCCAGACACCCAAACCAGGTATCACAAGAAAAGGAAATACTAAATATCCCTTATAAATATAGATACTATGTCAGTTGGGGTAGACTAGAGAAACAAATTCACAAGCACACATATGTATATAAGCAAGAGTTATATATTCAAGAGCAATTGAAAGTTAAGAAAACATCCCAGTCCAATCCAAGGTCATAAGTCTTATATTAGTCCATATGTCTGATACCAATCTATAAGTTCTCTTCAGACTCAGGGAAGCACATGCAGTGACACCAGGACAACCACAGGCTGGTGGATACAGAGTCTTGTGTATCCAGTGGCAGTAGAAGCATCTCAGTGCTGGCAGGGGTCTCCCCATGGCTCCTCTAGTTTCCAGGGTTCAGGGTCTATCAGCATGCTACCAGGTGTCCCACCAGCTGCAATGTCTCCCAGGCAGTGAGTCGTGAGTGTCCCACCTCCAAAGGGGAAATACCGCCGGGTTTCCCAGAATTCTCAGAGGAGAAGGCCATGCCCATACCGAGGTCTCATTGGCTATCTCCAGTTTGACAGGCTAGACTCCATCCCTACACTCTTAAGTCTCATACTGACACCAGAGCAGGAGACTGCCACAGATACCAAAAGTACCCTCAATAAAATACTAGCAAAATGAACACAGCAACGTGTAAAAAAGATGATACAACATGATCTCACGAGACTTACCCTGTGAATGCAAGATTGGCTAACATTCATAAGTCCGTCAAGGTACTATCTTAACAG
This sequence comes from Nesogale talazaci, assembly GCA_004026705.1. NCBI lineage: Eukaryota > Metazoa > Chordata > Mammalia > Afrosoricida > Tenrecidae > Nesogale > Nesogale talazaci. The sequence goes on along the minus strand of PVJH01014833.1, from coordinate 10,920 downwards.
ACTGAAAGGGGAAAACAGGAGTAGCTCAGTTCAAAACAAACGGGAAAACCAAATTCACTTCCATCGAGTTGGTGCCAAGTCATCGGGACCCTCGAGGCCAGGGGAGAACTGCCCCCGCTGAGTCCCTGAGACTGTAAGCCCGATCTGCCTCCCCAGGAGCCGCTGTGCTTCCAAACTGCTGGCTCTGCAATTCCCAAGCAGAGCTCCTGGCTTCTCAGTAGATGCGGAGAAAGCATGTGGCTTTGACACAAAGCCAACACCTTGACATAATAATACAAAAAGACCCAGCCAGGATTAGAAGGGAACGTCCTGAATGCGATAAAGACCTCTTCCAAAAATTCCACATTAACACTTAAATAATAGTAAAAGGTTGAAAATGTCCCCACCCCCCTTAATATGACAAAGAAAGTAAGGATGTCTGCTTTTGACAATTCTACTCAACCTTGTTGTGGGGTTTTGAGCCAGAGCCTTTAGTCAAGGGAAAGATGTAAAAGGAACTCACAGGCTGAGCCCCGGTGGCGTAAGTGGTTGAGTGTGGGACTGCGGCCGGCAGGCTTCACAGTTCAAATCCAGCAGCGGCTCTCAGGAGCAGCACTGGGTAGCTCCCACGACCAAAAGGCATTCACATTAGAAAGAAGCCAAACTGTATATAACAGATTGAGACTGTCTTGCACAGGCATACATCGGAGACAGTGCAGGCTCCATTAGAGACTCTTGCCATAAAGTGAATCTCATCAGTGAGGCATGTAGAATTTTTGAGTTCCAAAGGCATACAGTATAAAAGTCATGCTTGAACTGGGAGTGGGGGTGGGTGGGTGGGGTAATAAAAAAAGTTATGCTTACATTATATTAGAGTTTACTATGTGTGCGTTGCATCACAAAAAAGTTTGAAATATTGTGAAAATTATCAAAATATAACACAGAGCCATGAAGTGAGTGCATGCTGTTGGAAAAATTGTGCCAATAGATTAGCTTGAAGCAGAGTTGTCACAAACTTTGAAATGTTAAAAAAAAAAAAAGGCAATGGCTGTGAAATACAAAAACCGAGACAATGCCTGACTATTGAAAATCCTATGTAATCCACACTCACAAAAAACTATTGGAGCTGACCAAAGTGTTCAGCAAGGTTGCAAGGTACAAAATTAATATACAAAAATCAGTGGTCTATCAACACTCAACTAAAAACTCACTTCCATTGAATCATTTCTTACTCACAGTGATGGTATAGTCAGAGTTGGACTGACTCTGGTTTCTGACATTGTAAATCTTTATGTGATGAGATAGCCTCACTTTTCTCTCATGGAGCGGCTGGTGTTTTTGAACTGCCAACCTTTCTGTTATCAACCTGATGTGGGACCCGCTATGTCGCCAGGGGTTCTTCTTTACACACTAGCAATGCATCATCTAAACACCAAGTTAAGAAATAGCATCAAAGAGAATAAAACACTAAGAAATAAATTTAACAAAACATACTGGAAAGTACAAAACATCATTGAAAGAAATTGAAGCGGGTGGCAAGTATCAAGTTTATGGTTCCGAAGACTTGATAGTCCTAAAATGACAATATTCCCCAGGCTAATCTACGTATCAATATAAGCCCTGTCAAAATGCCAGTTAGTTTATTTAAATTTAACCAAATTGGTAAACTGCTCATAACATTCACATGAAATGCAAGGGATCCCAAATAATCAATAAAACCATCTTGAAAGAAGAAAAAAATGTAACAACAAAGGACTCACATTCCCGATTTCAACGCTGGATACCAAACTACAGTGGTCAAGACAGTGTGGTAATGGCAGAAGGACACACACAGGTCAGCGGAGGAGAATTGAAAGTTCAGAAATAAACCCCTACACTTGTGGTCAATTGATTTACAACAAGGATATTGAGATAGTTCACTGGGGGAAGGATGGTCTTTTTAGCTAATGGTGTGAAACAACTGGATAGTCAAATAGAAAGCAATGAAGTTGGTTGGAGTCCCTATTCAAACCACATATAAAAATCAAGTTAAGGCTGAGCCCTGGTGGCCTAGTGGTTGTGTGCAGGACTTCGGCCCACAAAGTTGATGGTTCGAATCCTAGCAGCAGCTCTCCGGGAGCAAGACTGGGCTTCCCACTCCCACCAGGGCAGTGATGCCACCAAAGAAAAAATCAAGTTAGAATTTAAGAGCTAACCGTGCTCTTAGACGAAAACCTCGGAGCAAAGCTTCTGGTCTTGATCCTTTCTAGGGGTTGACATCGAAAGCATACGTGACACAAAGCAATATAAAGGGAAAAATGGAACTCTCTGTTCCTGTGAAGAGTTACAGGCGCAAAATAGCACAGTTCTACTCTGGCCCGTCTCCAGAATGGACTTGATGGCATTTTGTGTCCCCCAGTCCAGGACTTTGAGCTGTACTTTTCCTGTTCTGGTTATTGTTTCGCTTTATGCACATTTAAAATATTTGGGCCTGTTTCCAATTTTGCTTTGCTGACCATCACTGAACCTGTTCAAACTGGTTCAAGGGCCTGCACACGCACGCACGCACACAAATGTAGTTACAAAATCATAGACATTTTTATTAAACAGAAATATCAAAATAGGAAGCTAGTATTTCTTGACCTATCCTCCATCTAGTCCTGTGCAGTCCTCAAGACAGTGCCCTATCTCTCTAGCCCTCCCCCAGATAATTGTGCTTTTTGGTTTCCATCACATCAAAGGACTCACATTGTCTTCCCTTTAAATGCTCTTGAATCTTGGAAACAAAAGCAAGTCTGAAGGAGCAAGGTCAGGGCTGCAAAGTGGAGGGGGGAGGTTTCCCAATGAAATTCTTGTAGGACAGCCCTTGCTCTCCCAAAAGCTTGAGCAAATGCATATATATATATATATATATATATATATATATATATATAATTTTATTGGGGACTCATACAACTCCCATCACAATCAATACATACATCAATTGTATACAGACCACATTTACACACTTGTTGCCATCATCACTCTCAAAACATCCTCCCTTCACTTAGGGCCCCGCAAATGCATTCTTTAAAAAAAAAAAAATTCCTTGGCATAACTTTCCTGTCACTTTCCTCAAAAACAGAATTTTCGATTACCTTCAGATTTCTTCCCCCATGATTGTCCTCTGTTATTCAGGAAATTTTATCAAGACGGCCCCTTTAAAGTCTTCCAAATCAGTCACCATAACCTTCTGAGGTTACGTCTCTGCCTTGAGTTTACCTGGCCCAGAAAGCTCCCTTGAAAGCCAGTGTGGGTTTTTTTTGTTGTTTTTTGGGTTTTTTTGGAAGTCATTGTTTTGATAAGGCCATTCATTCTCTCTGGATCACACTGGTAAATTCAGTACTCATGCACAATTAGACTTTTTTTTTATAAAATCATCTTTATTAACTTTGATCTTGCTTTAAAAACTGATGGAGAAACAAACAAAACACATAAAAACTGATGGAGAGATCAACTCTTTGCTGAGCTCCGGTGGCGCAGTGGTTGTGTGCGGGACTGCGGCCCACTGGGATGGAGGTTCAATTCCCGCTCACAGGAGCAAAGGCTGGGCCTCCTACTCCCACCACCAGGGCAGTGATGCCTAAAAAAAAAAAAAAAAAGAGATCAACTCTTTGAGCTAGCCGATCTTCCCATGATACTTCTGACATTCATTGATTTGAAAGTTTGCTGAGGTCAAGATGTTCACCCAAAATTAAAAATGCTGAACCATCTGACATCCCACCTTCAGTCACTATCACACCAATGGTAATTCTCTGGTCTTCTTCACCAGTTTCCTCTGCAGTCTCTTCATTTGTTGTGGATGGTGGTCTCCTCTTTCTTGGCTCATCTTTGCTGTCTTCCAGATTTACCTTAAAATGTTTGATCCATTGTATGTGGCGTAGCATTCCCACAAACTCATGGCAAAGCTTCAATGACCATGAAATATTATCCACTTGGGTTTTGTTAAAACTTTGATATTAGCCCAGACCACAAAATACTTTCTTTCCTCTTCACAAAAATTAGTGTTGAAGGCAAGATTTAGAGATCATTACAAGTGAACGTGTCTGAAGTCCTCCACTGACCACAGAGACCACTCTAAATGCATTCTGCTTGACATAAACTTTTGTACTGTGGCCCAGCTTGGCAGTTCAAATCCAGCAGCAGCTCTCCAGAAGCAAGGCTGGGTAGCTTCCACAACCACTAGAGGGCAGTGATGCCCCCCCCCCCAAAAAAAAAAAAAGAAAGAAAGAAACTTTCGTGTGTAGATAAACCAGAACCCTAACTGCTGTTGTTGGGTTGTGAGGTGTCATCAAGTGGGTTCCGTTCACAGAAAGCCTGGTCCTCTGCCACCTTCACAACGCTTGCTGTGTTTGGGTCCAGTTTATATCGGTGGTATTGTCTGGTAATATCTGAATTCTAGTGGGTCTCTTCCTTGGAAAAGGCACAGGTCGGATGTCTGTCTCCCAGTCACTTGGCGTAGACTAGTGAGCGCGTCCAGGGCTGAAGCGTCTTCCTGAAGCAGTCATCTGTCGAGTTTGGGAGACATGTTTCTCACCAATGCCTTCAGCAAAGACTTCTTCCTTCAGTATGGCTCCTGGTCAGATGCTTTCTCTTGAAATGTTTGCATGCTGGCCAATTCTTTCTGGTACAGTGACTCTCTTCTTCCCATCGTTGTCTGATGCTTCCCGCATCATTTAATATTTTGCTCATCGAATATCCTTCAAAATTTCTATTTGAAGCTGGGTTATTTTTTTTCTTTCAGTTCTCTCCATTTGTGACATAGAGAGTGTATTCTTCCTTTGGGGCGTTCTACCTCCACGTCTTTGCCTATTTCATGAGGGTCCTTTGTCTGCTAGCAATACTTTTTGACTGACCCTGGCGAATATGTCTATACATAAACAGGTGTACATGTATATATACGAAGCTTTAAAAAAGATTGGTGGAAATGAAAGAGAAAGATAATAGAAATTTCCCTGACCATTTTGAAGTCCCCTTCTGTGTGTGTGTGTATGTGTGTGTGTGTGTATCTTACTATGCCAAAATGTAAGACGGGCATTTACTTTAATAATGCACAGATCTCGAACGCAGGGTTTTGTTTTTTTTCAATCTTGAATATATTGCACTATGCCTGGCATAAGACAGTGTTCCCCCCCCCCCCAAACCATCCTTAAAGAAGTGAAGCGAAGGAGGAGAATGTGTAGTGGGGTTCGGAGTTGTCCAGTTGCTTCTGGCTTCGGGACCCTTTGGGCCACAGCACGAACAGGGTACGCCTCGTAGTTTATATGACAGTTGGGACCAAAACCTCTCTCCCGAGCCGTCTTGCCTTCCATTCCGGCTGTTTTAAAAAGTAGACACCAGTGGTTTCTGCTTGCCCAGCTCAGCTTTCCTGCTTCTGGTAATAACTGGTCCGTGTTCCTTCACTGATCTCAGAAGCGTCTGTCAGTTGGGGTACCCTCTTCTTTTGTTGTCAAGAGGTGGACACGCAACCCAGTCAGATACCCTTCCTGGGGAATTTGAATGGCGAGGAGATGGGCAGTGCTATAAAAAAATAGCCGATTTGCCTGATTGGCAACCATTTCTTTTGTATTTTGTATTTTGTCATGGATGTTTAGACATCCATTTCTTCTCAACTATGTCGAATCTGTTACTCAAATATCCACAAGGACATCCCATCTCTCAGTGAACTCAGGTGTGGGTGGGCGAACGGTTGGGAAGGGCGGTCTGAGTCCTGCCTGCATGCTTTCGTGAGAAGGGTCAGGGCATGGGACCTGGGCCGGACACAGAGGTTCCTTCTGGAAAGTTCCCTCTAACTCATGCAGGGACGACCTTTTGTGACGGGACACTGAAGTAAGAATCACAGACCCTGGAACTGACAAGGACCTTACAGGGACTGGGGCTTCCAAGAGGTAAAAGAGTTTGGCTAATGGCACACAGAAGCAGTGGCCAAACTGGCATTGGGACCTCTCTGACTCCCAGTCTGCTGCTTATCTCACCACCTCACAATGTCATTGTGAGGTCTCCAGGGGGTTGAGGAGGAAGAGGGCCAACAGTTAGGGTTTAGCAAGTGATCATCAAGGACAGTATGTCTTGCAAAACAACCCAAGAAATCAACAATGGAATTGGAGAAGATTGCAAATATTCGAGTTATGCTGGTTTCTTCCTTACATTTCCTATTAGGGACTTGGCAGTGGGGGTGGGGTGGGTGGGGTTGTCAGTATGTGTTCCCCAGCCCTCTTCGGCCACCTGAAGCTTGAAGATCCACGGATAAAGGGTTTGCTAAAATGAACTCTGTCTCTTCCAGTGTTGCTATCCTCTGGGTGACTCTGCCGAGTCCTCGGTAATCTTTACCTGTAGCTTGAGGGGTAGGGGTGGGGTGGGGCTTCTGGAAAGAACCCAGCAGCGTGTGAGGAGAAGATCACACCCAGAAGTCAAGCCTGGGCTCCCTCGAGGGATGACAGTGATTGACTTGCTCTGGGCAGAAAGGGCCAATGTCAATGGCATGTGCTGCTGGTTCTGGAAGAGAGAAGGGCCTGGATCCTGTGCTTTGGGCAGCTCATGCTGCAGTGGAGGACAAGGAGTGAAGCTCTTCCAAGAGGTGTTTTTACGTCATGATAAGTTTAACCAAGATGTACCAGAGAACTTCTCACACCCCCGAATCCTGTCAGGCTCTGTGTTTCACATTGCCCTAAGGCAAACTTCCTAACTGCAGAGAACCACAGAGAAACCTAGAAGCAATGGGCTTGATAAGACGTGGCCAGGGACAAGCCACAAAACAGAAGCCCCAAAGAGAGGTGGGCATCCCACCTGCGTCTCAGCCACAAAACAGAAGCCCCAAAGAGAGGTGGGCATCCCACCTGCGTCTCTGGGAAGGGCTCCTAGGGGGGAGGACCGGGCACCGAAGCAGAGGAAGGAGCCAGGCAAGAAAGCTGACCGTCACCCCACAGGCAAGAAGACCATGTGAACTGAGGTGTGGAGTCAGGGTGTGTGGGGAAGGGCAGGCCGTCCATGGTGTTACTAGAGCAGGATGGGAGGTGTGGGGAGAGGGAGGGAGGCAGGCAGGCGTGTATGGGAGGAGGGGTGAAGGAAGCGGAAAGAACTGAGTCTTTATTCTGAGCAGGGACGAGGGAAGTGCGTGGGGAGCGCACGGTAGGGTGCGTTTGGAGACGTGGGTCCAGGAGTGGGAAAGATGATGGAGGCCGGAAGGCAGAGCTGTAGAAACAGCCAAGAAGTGGGCTATGGAGATGGGAGAAAGCGGCACATACCCGGGAGCTCCCTGGTTTCTAGCTTGGGGCCTTGGGCGGACAGTGATGTCGGGGGTTGGGAAGAGAAATACAGACACTGGAGACAAGTGTGGAACTGCTTGCTGCTGCCATTCATTCCTCATTCATACCAACCAGGCATGGGGCTAGGAGCTTCTCAGGCACTTTTTTTGGGGGGTGGGGGGTGGGGGGAGGCAGGACTTAATGAAGTTGGTATTATTACCATTCCCAAATTGATAAGGAAAAGGAAACTTCATTATGCTGAATAGCCCGGTCAAATCTACACAAATGGTAGGGTGGCAGGAAGTTGTTGGAAATCCGCCATCCTGACTCCCAGGGCAGTGCTCTTAGTCACCATGTTGTAAGTGTGTTTGTTATAGGTGAGCAGGCTGAGAGCCGCTCCATGGTGGGAGAGTCTGGGCCAGAAATATAATCAAGGGGTGGTGGTGGTCACCAGGGTCCAAATCGTGGTTTTAAAAAGTAACCAGAGGGTCAAGGGGCCACAAAAGAGACACAACAGGGACATCCCCTCTCATGTTTAAATTAAAAGACATCACTCTGCTCTCCGGGTAACAGGAAAACAAGACAATCAGGAACAGTGTGGCAGTCTCAAATGAAAACGTTCACCGAGTTAAGCCGACATATTAATTATAACAGTTACTGTGTCGCATGGTAATTATCCTAAACAGTAAGCATTTCACATAAATAGCAGTAATTAGAACTGCACAAGTCTCCCAAACGGTGTCTTGCGGAGTAAGTGATTCCTGAGGATGCTGATAAATGTTTGGATAGAAAAGGGTCGTGAGGTCAGGGACACGCAGGCAGTGCGGGCACAATTCCGAGAGAGGGCCAACCGCCTGCTTTCTGCCTCCCCCGATGTTCTCTGGTCTCTGGAAGGAGGCCGAGCAGTGCCGTGGCTTCTTAAGAAGGTAGACAAGACGAACGATCCAGGCAAGTTACTGGATTTCTTTAAGCCTTAAGTTTCCTCCTCTTCCTAAATGGGCAGATCATGTCAAAAGATCATTCCCGGGATTAAAGACAACATTGGATTGAAAACACTCAGCCCAGAGGCTAGCACAGAGTGAGAGCTCCATAAATAGGCGATTATTATCTCTTGTTAACAAATATCTCTGATAGTCTAGTGTATTCCGACTCACTCATTTCTGCACGTTGCCACACACAGTGTTACTCACATTTTTGCAGAATCAAAGTCTTGACTCTGTCAACCTGTGAGTCAATATCCTCTGCCTCTCCACCCCTCCACAGCCTGGGGAGGGCTTTGCCCTATGCCACACCAGGGAAGGGGACCAGGGAAATGAAGGACTTATGTCCCGGCAACATGGCCTTTGACGCGTCGTCCTCTAGCTCATAGTTGCCTTTGAGCCCACTGAAAAAGGGCACCTACCCTCTGAGTGCACACTGCTTGGACCAGTGCACGTTGAGTGAGCCACCCCCTCTTCATCTGCCACCTCTTTAGGATGCCCTCGTGCAGTGAACAACCAGGATAACCACACCTAGTAGTGTTGACTTTCAGATCTGAGGAAGGGGCTGACAGCTGGTGCTCATTGGAGAAACAAGGTAATGGCTCCTCTAACTCAGAAGCTCATGAGACTAGACGTCCACTGCCCTAGGCAGGCACACTATCCTTCCTCCCCTCCCCTCGCCCTCATTCACACAGGAGTCTGATGTGGGAATATCCTTTGCTGATAGCCCAGATCTTCTCTGTTCCGCTGAAGCCCCCTGGATGATAATTGATGGATGAAAGTTTGGGAAAATAGAAGGAAGGAAGGGGGGATGGCTTTCCAGGTCTCCCTGGACACCTGAGGAGCACTGTTCGCTCATGGTCAGGGGGAGGCCAGGGCAGAGAGAGGCTGGGTGCACCCACTAGTTTCTCACTTGTGGCCGAGGTGCCTGGCTTCCAACAGGGGCTCTCACCACCCAGGGAGACACTTCCTCTGTGAAACAACCTTGGGGGGAAACAGATGTCCCCTGTTCTTCTCTGGGGATGATGGGTAGGGTGGAGGGGGACAGGCACTTTCAGTGTTTCTCTCCTCTCTCTCCCCCTCCCTCCCTCTCTGAGTTGCTGCCTTCTGAGGAGGTTAATAAAAGTCCAGGCTGGGTGAACTGTGGTGAAGTAGCAGGGGTCGTTCCCTGTCTGTAAAGTGAAGAAAGGGTACCGGGTGGGGTTGGTTTGCCAGGCTGCCCACAGCTCTGAGGTGCCGGTCCAGAGGGTTGACCACTGCCCCTGAAACCTGAGAGGTGCGCACAGCTCTGGCCCCAGGCTGGCACAGATTGGCTAGAAATGGCTTGTTCTCATCTAGCCTGCCAGAGGACAGCACTGGCCTGGGCAGCAAAGACAAACTGAGCTAGACACCATTTTGCTCGGGGTCTGCCTTGGTGGCTTTTCAGGCGGAATACAAGCTGGAGCCTCAGGGGTGGGCGTGAGGGGCTCTTAGGGCCTGTGGCCTTCGGGCGGAGCTGGGGAGGGAAGGGGAGCTTCTGCCCCTTCCCAGGGCTGGTGGCCCTTGCCCTTCTCCCCAGAGGCTGTCCCGTCCTCCTGTCTCCTCTAGGCCGGTGACTTCATCCCCTTCCCTTCCCCTAAGGGTTGGCATCTCCCTCCATCCCTTCTTCATCAGCTCCCTGGATCTAAAACCTTCCTCTCTTCCTGTTCTCTTCTGAGGAGAGGCTTCCTCACGGCCCTCCCGCGCAGGGCTGAAGGGTCTGTATTCTTCCCCTCCCACCCCCACCAGCCCCCTGTTCAGTTCTCTCCCTCTCCACACCCCCACCCCTCAGCCCCAAGGCATTGTGGGAGGAAACAAGATGTGGGGCGAGAGCGGCGCGGGGAGAAGCCCGCAGTGCGGGGCCTGGCCGGCGCAGCCAATGGCGAGCGCGGGCGGCGGCGCGCGCGGCGGGCGGGGGGTGGGGGTGGGGGCGGAGGCGGGGCCCTATTTCAGGCGGGGGCCGCGCGCCGGCCGAGCTCAGCGGCAGAACCGAGCGGAGCTGCGAGGCGCGATCGCGGAGCCAGACGTGCGGGCCGGCGGCGCGAGGCGGAGCGGGTGGCCGGCGAAGCTCCAAGGGCGGCGGCGGCGGCGGCGGCGGCTCGCGGGGCCCGGGGCTGCGGGAGCCGGAGACCGCGGCGGCGGCGGCTGCTGCGGGAGGAGCCAGGGGGACACCGCCCCTGCCCACGCGCCTGCCTGAGGCCCTCGCTGCTTCCCGCGGAGCCCCGTGCGGACTCGCCTCCGTGAAGGTGAGTGCGGGGCGGGGGCGGCCCCCTCTGGGCCGGGGGTGGCGGCCCTGCGCGCCCGGGGCTTCCCTGCGGCGCCTCCGCGGCGACCGCCCGGCCCGGCCCGACCCGACCCGGCGGGGCTGGAGGCCCGGAGCTGCGGCCGCCCCTTCGCCCTCGGCGCCGTTCGAACCGCGCCGCGCAGCCGGCGCCCCCCCCCCCCCCCCCCTCCCGGCGCGGCCCTGGCTGCGCCACCTCTGCCGGGCGACCCTCGTGGCGCGGCAGGCGGCCCTGGCTGCCGGAGGTGCCGCTCCCCGGCCCCCCGGGAGTCTCCCTGCGCTGCGCGGAGGCCCCTGGTGCGAGGCCGAGGGAGAGGGGGTGGCGCGGGCGTGACGCGGCTCCGCCGCCGCCGCCGCCACCCTCCGGTCTAGGGCGTCCTTCCTGCGGCGAGGCGAGGCG
>PVJH01014832.1:0-60907 GCA_004026705.1 Nesogale talazaci | reverse complement strand
TAGCAACCAGAAAGGACAAGGCAGAATCATGCCGTCAGTTTCGAAGCCATAAATGCTTCATGGAGTGAAAAGCACTGTCTTCCTCTCAAGGGCCACCTGGTGGTTTCAAATGGCTGCATTATTTTATGTTTGTGAAATTCAAATCAATCAATAAAAGACACATTGTTTCAAGGACTGAAGCAGAACTACTTAAAATGCTGATGGAGCAAGTAAAATTATGCTGACAATAAGTTCAATATGGTTGCAGCAGTGTTTGCATGGAGAACTGCTGGGAATTTAAGCATAATTCATAAGAGGATTTGAACTGAAGGATAGTGTTGCTGATGATAGACACAGCCTAATTGAATGGAGAGGACAGTAGAAAGATGTTTATTTGAGTATTACACACTCTGCAAAGTCACTCAATTTTGAGAATCATAAATAGAACAATATGGGCAAGTTTGGCAAGAATGAGAATTCCAGAACACTTAATTGTATTCCTGTAGAACCTGTACATAGACCAAGAAGTAATCATTCCAACAGAATAAGGGAGCACTGGCTGACTTCAAATCACGAGATGCATGTGTCACAGTTGAATCTTTTCACATATGTGTTCAATCTGTATGCTGCAGAAAAAAATCTGAGAACACAGAATGAGGACTGTAGGAAATTGCATTAATAATGTCCCTTTTTCAGATGGCATAATCACATTTACTAAAAGCAAGGAACCCTTTATGTATTTATTGATGAAGATGAAAGACTAGAATCTTCATTATGGATAATACTTCAATATGAAGACAAAAAATATCACGATCTAATCAATATGACAAATGGACAAAATATCAACATTTTAAGGAATTTCATTTTGCTTGGATTCACAATCAGCATATTTAGACAAATTTGGACAAATTTGCTGCAAAACATCTCTTCAGCGTGTTTAAAAACAAAAAAAAATTAACTAACATGTACTTGACCCAATTAATCACATATTCTTGAGAAAGTTGAACAATGAATAAAAAAGGCCAAGAAGAATTGAAGCCTTTGAATGATAGCATTAACAAGGAATATTGAATATATCTTGAACTGTCAGAAATACAAGTAACGTATTTTGGATGAAGTACAGCCAGAATACTCCTTACACGCTAGCATGGTGAAATTTTCTCACATACTTTGTCATGTTGTCAAAAGAAAGGCACCAGTCTCTGTCCACCAGGCTTAGTAAAGTAGAGCGTCAATGAAAAACCCGGATTAGTGAATTAGCAACTACCCAAATGGTCTGAAACATATTATGTGGATGCCGCAGGATGGGCGATATTTCTTTCTGTTGTACAATGTGTGGCTGTGTGCCACAATATTCTTGATGGGAGCCAACAATAACAGCAGTAGGATACACCAAGTCCAAACAAAAGGCAAGTAAGCATACTGTTATCAAGTTGCACATGAGGGAGAAGTGATTTGTCTTCTAGGACAGTGAAGGCACCATAAGGTCAATCTTAAACATAGAAAACTATAGTAATGATCTCCTTTGCTTGACAGTGTTAGGGAGATGCAATCCTGGACTGATATTTTTATAAAATCCTCAGAAGTTCTTTGGTAATGTCATTCTATGATATCCCTTAAGAATTTTTCCACTAAATACAAATGGTTTCTACATATAAACAAAATCAAGAAAAACTTCCCAAAGTCACAGCTAATAAGAAAAATACTAGTTAAATGGGCATATCAAATATCTAATTCAAGTTAGAAAAGGTTAGTCATCAAGCTTTTGTTAACATTAAAAAGTTTGATGGCAACAGTATTTGGCTAGATGAAGAAAGGAAATTAACACTATTTGTGGGAGTATATCCTGATTTAAATGTTCTTAAAGACTAATTTTGTAAAATCTATAGATAAGTAAAATATTATATCATAATTCCAGTTTAAGATTATATCACTCAAAAATGCTCACATAAGCACCCAAAACATACATTCAATAGTCAAGAGTACAACTCCTTGTACAAGCATAGGCTATAAATAATGTAAACACTTAATGATAGGAATAGTTTAAAGGAGTTATCATATCAGTAATTAAATATTATCTGGTCTTAAAATTAATTATAAGGTAGATGTATATGTAGTTCAATAAAGTTAGCTGCAATACAGAGATTAAAAATTTAAGTGCATCAATCTACTTTCTAAAGCATATACAGTATCATCTCATCAATGATCTCATGTGACAATTATGTCAATAGTAAAATATCTACTGAAAATCCCCTTTAAGCCAGGTAAGGGCCCATGAGTTCTAGTGAGAAAGTACTGCTCTCCTGAACCCAAGACATTTATCTCTTCCAACTTACCCTTTTACTCAGTTTTAAATGCAAATAAAGTTAAATGGAAAAGCAAAAAACCCTAATAACCCCCAGATTTGCTCTGTGGGCTTATCAAATGCTGGCCAGATCCTCTGTCCTGTGAACAGAGCTGTAGCTTCTGATCAAGAGTCTTCACGTGGCCGCAGAGGAAAACATACAAGCTGCAAGATGATCGTTTTCTTTCAGGCACCATGATCTGCTCTCTGCCAACTACTACGGGCTACTGGGCTCAGTGGGCAGTCATCTTCAATGAGTGGACATTTCTAGGCCAGAGCTGACACCTTCCTGGTTGCAAAGAATGAACCAATCAGCACTGTCTATGGATTGAAATAAACAAACTAACATGCCCCCCAAAGTGGGATCTCAGTGAAAAATAAACTGATAGAATTGGAGGGAAGTTACTGTGTTAGTCCGGGTAGACTAGAGGAACAAATTTCATAGACACGCATATTGATATAAGGAAAAGGTTTATATACAAGAGGAACAGGACATTGAGCCCCGTCCAGTTCAAAGTCATAAGTCTGATATTAACCAATATTCCTGAAATCAGTCTATAAAGTCTCCGTCCAACTCACGAAGTCACTGGTCAGTGGGTGCAGAGTCCTGGCGCTGGCAGGGGTCTCCACATGGCCCCTTGCTTCCAGGGTTCAGGGTCCATCAACAGCAGAAGTAACTCATCGGTGGCAGAGGCCCCCATGTGGCCGCCCCAGTTTCAGAGTTCTGACTCCATTAGGGCAAAGCCGTGTGTACTCTCCTCTGGCTCCTCCAGCTTCTCGGACACTGCCATCTTGTCTTGTCCGTGATTCATTGTCTCTGACTAACTCCCAACAACTAGGGAGATAGCTTCTCATCTTCACGAGGGAAATATCTCGAGATTTCCCAGAAGTCTCAGGAGAAAGCCAGGCCCACATAGAGGTCTCATTGGCTACTCAATGGCTAGCTCCAGATTAACAGGCTAGAATCCACCCCTACATTTCAATCATAAAATTAACGTAAGCACATGACTGTCACAGTTACTAACAACATGAAACATGAATCTGATACATTTTTGGTTGCTGAAAAGGGACGAAGAGTTGAAGTACTTTCAGATAAAAAAATCAAAGACTGCTCCCTTCAGTATGGATTATACACCTTGAACAAAAACAAGAATACTCATAAGTGTATCAATAGAAAGCATCATTATAAACACAGAAATAATGTGTCAAAGATTAATTTTACTTGTATCTGCAATCATGCTCATGGAAACAGCAGTCTATAAACCAAAAGGCATATTACACTGGGCATAACTACCGTACTAAATCTCTTTAAGGTTTTATATACACCAAGAGGATTTAAAAATATAATAAATGAGCAGGTTTAGGTCGGTGTGCTGATGGGCATTCATGACCTCATTCATAGATTTTATTTCTAAGGCAGTTCTTGAACAAAACACTCCATTGGAAAAGCGTTTGAATCTTCAGGAGGAAGAATTCCTCAAAGTATCTGTGTCACCATATCATATATTCATACACAGGAGAGAATTTCAAGAGATGTGAATGGTACTGAACAATAAAAAACATGACCTGGTTATTCTGTCCTGTTAGAGTAAGAGAATTCATGGTTTTAAAACATGCTCAGATATTTTTTTACTCCACTGCCAACTTCCATTTAGTATCTAATTTCTGTAATTCCTAACTCCAAATTCCCATATATATGCCTTGTCTTTTCAATCTCCAAAGACACTAATTTCATAATACCTTATTTATATCTTATACAATAATTTGTTGAAGAAACATTTTTGCTATAGCACTTATTCCTTACATCAGTCATGCAGAATACTGCTAGATTTTTTTAAATGTGAAAACTTCTGCATTCATCTCATGTTTAAATACTCCAGATATCAACTAGTTACCCTTAACTATCAGTTTTACCTGTCAGCTTTGTTTCCAACCACTTTTTTGTGTGGGCATTACTGCCCTCTGGTGGGAGTAGGAGTCCCATTCTTGCTCCTGGAGAGCTGCTGCTGGATTTGAATCACCAACCCAGTGGACAGCAGTCCCGCACTCAACCACTATGCCACCGGGGCTCAGCCCCCCACTCACCTCTTATCCCACTGTTCTTAGCAAACATGATCTCATTCAGTGCCTTCAACATGCTCATAATTCTCACTGACAAACCATCCCCTGTGATCTATGACTAACGTGGGATGCATAGATATGTCTCCCAAGTGGATGGTTCTTGTTGAATAAATAGTGACCTGGGGATCATGCCAACCAATTGTTCAATGGAGCCTGCTTGAAACCACTGAAGGGGAATTCTTCCTTGAGAAGAACTGTTTTAAAAGTATATTAACTCAAATTCAGATTCTATGGATAATCCTATGTCAAAATAGAATAATTTTCTACCTTGCAAACTGGTAAAATGCGATCAAGCACATTAATAGATATAATTTCCTGTAGTAAATTTAAAGACATTTATTTACTAGTTTTATTTTTATACTTTTTATAATAAAAAAATAAGTCTAGATAAATTAGAGAGACTATAACTAATGCATTTCTTTAAATATTACCAAGTTATGGCCAACCTTATATTTCATTTGTCCCCTTCTTCAAATTATTCTGCAGAAAATTGTAAAATGTTTACATTTTGCCCCTAAATATTTCTGTCTATTCCTCTAATATTGAAGACTCAAGACCTACAGAAAAAAATAAAAAACTCACAACTATAGCAGCACTATAGCTTCCTAAAAGCAAAAAAAAAAAAAAAAAAAATTTGGGAGGCAACACTGCCTCCTGGTGGTTGTGGGAGCTATCCAACCTTGCTCCAGGAGAGCAGCTGCTGGATTTGAACTGCCAAGCCCATGCACTGCAGTCCCACACTCAACTACTTATGCCACCAGGACTAAAAAAATATTTCTATATCATCAAATATCCATTAATTGTTCAAATTATCTTGTCCTTCTTAGGAAGAAAAATCTATTCATATCTCAAAAACTAAAGTGGACCTGTTACTTGAAATCCAGGACACAGATAACTTGATGAGTTAAAATAATTTTGCAAGACAATTCTTGGAAAAATGAATTGATACAATTTTTGTAAAATCACCATTACATTACATATAAAGAGAGAAAACAAAGAATAAGAGTTAGAAATTCAGATTGAGGAAATTATTTGGAAGCCATGTCTGACCTCTGGAAACACAGAGAAAGAGATGAATTTAACTACACATCTGCCCACCAATGAATCTCCAAAGGCAGAGATCAGGCATTCCTGACATTGACTGGGTTCAATGTCTGACTCTGCTGGGTTCAATAATCCACTGAAATGTCCACACAGAACTCAAGGACAGAAGCCACAGTTGTGAGGATTTACTGGAGATCTTAACAAGTAACCACAACTCA
This sequence comes from Nesogale talazaci, assembly GCA_004026705.1. Classification (NCBI taxonomy): domain Eukaryota; kingdom Metazoa; phylum Chordata; class Mammalia; order Afrosoricida; family Tenrecidae; genus Nesogale; species Nesogale talazaci. The sequence continues at coordinate 55,201 of PVJH01014832.1, read as the reverse complement.
GGATCAGAAAATATTAAATATGCCGTCCTTTGCCCTTGGTTCTCACCCTCTCGGCCACACAACCCTATAGTTTGCTGAGCTGGTTTCTGTGGTGTTCCTGAGCTGTGCAGCAAGGTCCTAGTGCTTCTCCTTTGCTCACCCTCATGGTGTTGGTGTTATGACCTTGCTGTTTCCTCTGCTGCACCATCACTTTAGGAAAAGATTTCACACATACTCCACTGGTGACTTTCCTTTCTTTTTGATTATAGGATCCCCATCATCATATGTTTGTGATGGTTACTTTTATTCCCAGTAGAATGGTCAAATTGACTTTAGTTACAGGCTCCCTACCCAATCACTGAGTGTAACTTACAAAGACTATGGATAAAAGAGTGATACCAAGTCATTTCACTTCACCACTCTGGTTACACTCAATTGGACTCTTTAGGAATGTAATTGCCAAAGAGGGCATCCTTCGATTCCCCTCCAATGATAAATCCAATGAATTATCACAATATCTGATTATAATACAAGGATGTGATGATCTTACTTAACTTTGCATTAAACATTCAATTTCTCCTCTTTATGATGTAATTACTGATTGATTACTGAAAACTACAGCTAATAAAGAAGTGCTAAGAATGTCTTCCCCAAAGGAGGACAGTAATCACTCTGAATTATGCAATATTTTAGAAAATGAATAAAATACCTTATTTGAAATTTAAATCCTCAACAGCCCCTGGATTTCTATTTCACAACAAAGTAGTAACCACTTTCATAATGAACATACCGGAAACTGTAGAGCTAAAATGGTAAAATTCCTGATAAGGACATTAATACTAAAAGTATCAACACATTTTTCTTTAATATATAATATTTTCATGGTATACTCTGAATGTTGAAGTGTTGAATCTACTTATAATTTGTTCAAAATAATATATTAATGGAGAAAAATAATTCAATTACCAAGATTAAGAATGTTCCTATATAATAACAAATTATCTGAATATTTTCTGTCCATCAAGTGGGCATATCTTAAAACACAGATTGTAATAATGGCTTTTAAACAGGTAGAATCACTTAAATATTGACATAAAACAATATCTGGTGGTGTTGAGGAAATAATACATAACTGACAGATGCTGCTGGTTAAAAGTTCTGGTTTAATTTGCTTTGCTCACTAAAGATAAGTTGAAGAGGTCTAAGACCTGAGGGCAAATAAAACATGTATCCTTTCAAAAAACATAGATTGCTTAATTAAACCAAAGTTTCTTGATGTAAAGCTATAGTTTCTCAATATAACCTTACTGAGTGTGTTAGTCCGGGTAAACTAGAGGAACAAATTCAAGGACATGCATTTGGATATAAGGAAAAGATTTACATGGAAGAGGAACAGGACATTAAGAAAACGTCCCAGCCCAGTCCAGTTCAAAGTCATAAGTTCAATATTAACTCATATACCCCAAATCAGTCTATACATCTCCTTCCAACTCACAAAGTCACAGGTCAGTGGGTGCAGAATCCTGGCCCTGGCAGGAATCCCCACATGGTTCCTTGCTTCCAGAGCTCAGGGACCATCAACAGCATCCTGTTGTGGCAGAAGCAGCTCATCGCTGACAGAGGTCTTCATGTGGTCTGGCTCCATCAGGGCAAAGCCATGTGGTCTCTCCGCCAGCTCCTCCAGCTTTTCAGACACTGCCATTTTTCTTGTCCATGATTAATCATCTCTGAGACTAACTCCCAACAACTGGGGAATATAGCTTCTCATCTTCACGAGGGAAATATCGCAAGACTTCGCAGAAGTCTTATGCCCACCTGGAGGCCTCATTGGCTACTCAATGGCTATCTCCAGATTAACAGGCTAGACTCCACCCATACATCTCAATCAGGAAATTAACATAAGCACATGACCACCACACAGAGGTATATATCTGAAGACAAGGTTTCCCCTGATGGAATTCTTCTGTGAAAGAGTTCCATGTTTGTGTCCATTCCAAAGAAACTTGATCAAAGACTGTAGAAATTATCAATTAGCATCAAGAATATCACACACAAATGAAACGTTGCTGAAGATAAGCGGAGAATGCAACAGTACATTGATGAGTAGACAAAGAAAAAAACAAAACATCAAATTAAGGATATGACTGCTGAATCAGGTGAATCTTGACTGAAAGCAGACACTATAAGAAAAATGCCTTATGAATTTTATTGACTATGCACAGGCATCTGACAGAGTGGACTGTAATAAATGATGGAAAACATGGTGAAGATTTGGAGTTCCAGAATTCTTAATTCTTCTCATATAGGCTCCATATAGTAACCATTAGAGAGTCATAAAACAGAACAATTAAATATTGCATGGTATAATATTAGGAAACCTATGTTTCAGAGCATAATTTTACCATAATTACTTGCTTTGTTTGCTGAGTAACTCAGGAAATGAACGATATTGTGGCAATGACCTATTCTCCTGTCAATTTGAGGAAGAAGTGTCTAGCCTATCAATCACTTCATTGCTTGATACCCTCAGTTGCAGGCATGATGGATCACAGCATAACCCTTACTAACTTCTAATAATAAATATGAATAAAATTTCTCAGAGAAACTTTACTGCCTTTTATTCTCTAATACAATTTTTTAAACTGTTAAAAAATTTTCAATATAAACCCCACTGATTATCCTGTGTCCTTTGAGAAAATTTGTCAAGACTATCCCAAAAGAAAAAACAAAAAACAGTTGCCATAACTTTCTGAATTGGTTTCTCTCCTTTGACTGGAACTGATGTAGCTAATCACATCAGAAGCCACTGTTCTGATTGTATCTTTAATATTTATTTACTTATTATTTTTCACTTTAATAGTATTATTGATATAGAAATAACATACAATATAATTCAATGACTTAAATATATGTAAAATAGTGGTGGAATTATTCCAAAATCAATATTAAAGCATTTCCTTCATTCTTGTACTCATTATTGCTATGCCAATTATATTGGCATATAATTCATGGACTATATGTCTCTGGTACTCATTATTATTAGTTCTCCAACTGGCCCCAATTGCCCCTGTGATAACCCTAATAAATTATTCATCTAGATATTTTCTCCAAAGATGTACCTATTCTTGATTTCATCTAAAGAAAATCATTCAAAAACAAAGCAACAAAATAAAACAAAGGACAAAAAAAAGACACAGAATACACTGAATTCCAAAGAAAATAGAACACACTAAAGAGCAGAAGAAATCAAAATGATTAAAAAAGGAAAATACTTAATAAGGTGTTAAAATTTAAGCTCACTTTGCTGCTGTTGTCAGATACCAGAGTCCATTCTGACTCGCCACAGTGCTATGCACACAGGGCAGCACCCTCACCATCATTCCTGTGCCCATAGTCACAGTCATAGTGAGTCTGTCAATTAATCTCCTTCCTGCTTTTAGTGGCCCCTCCACTTTACAGAGCAAGATGTCCTTTTCTAGGAACTGGTCTGTACTGACAACATGTCAAACAAAATCTCATCATCTTGTCCTCTAAGGAGCACTCTGATCACATTGCAAAACAGATCAGTTTGTCCTTTGAGCAGTGCAGGCTACTTTCAATGCTCTTCTTCAGAACCGCATTTCAAATGCATCAATTCTTTTTCTGTCTTTTTTTATTCAAAGTCCAATGCATGTGTACATGAGGCAATGCAAAATACTGCCCTGGTTTGGGTCAGGTATACATTAGTTCTCAAAGTAACATCCTTATTTTTCAATACTCAAAAGAAAGGCCTTGTGTGAGAGATTCCACTAACGCAGCTTGTCTTCTGATCTCTTGACTGCACCTTCCATGGGCATTGACTGTGGACAGAACCCTTGACAACGTCAGCCCTTTTCCCCATTTATCATGTTAGCCATTGATCTACTTGTGAGGGTTTGGGTCGTCTTTGCATTGAGTTGCAATCCATTAAGGAAGGCTGGAATCCTTAAACTTCATCAGCAAGTCCGTTAAATTCTCCTCACTGTCAGCAAGCAAATTAGTCTTCTCCAATCCTAAAGACACCTTCTTATCATCCAGTGTCTCTGATTATGTATATATATATATATGTGTGTGTGTGTGTGTGTGTGTATATATATATATATATATATAGCCATCATTTTCAAAGTATTTTTTTCCCACTTGAGGCCCTGATAGCAGTTCCCAGTTTCTTGCCCCCCCTTCCCTGCCTACCCTCCATCATGAATCCTTGATAAGCTATAGATTATTATTTTCATATCTGACATTATCCTTTGTCACCCTTCCCCCACTATTAGATTGTCCCCCTGCCAAAAGGGGGTTATAGATTGATCCTAGTGATCAATACCTTCTTTGTTCCTCCACCTTCCCCTAACTGTCTTGGTATCTCTACTCTCATATTTGGCCCTACTTTCATATTTGGCTCTCATATTTGGGAGCATTTATCTCTCCTGGATCTGTGTCCCAAATGTTTATCTGTAGAAATACTGTTGTTCTGGTCTAATCTGAATTGTAATATAGAAGTGAGTTTATGATAGTGGAGTGAAGGAAGCACCAAAGAACTTGAGGAAAGCTGTGTGTTCCATCATGCTATACTACATGCACCCTGACTGGCTCATCTCTTCCCTGTGACCACTCTGTGAGGGCCTGCCCAATTGTCTACAGATGGGCATTGGGACTCCACTCAAAGGCCTTCCTCCCATTCACCTTGGGTATGATTTTGTTCTTGGTCCTAGATGCCTGGTACCTGATCACATCGACACCTTATGATCACATATGTTGGTGTGCTTCTTCCATATGGGCATTGTTATCTTCAAGTCTTTGATACCCCACACACTATATGATTTGATAGTGTCAACTTTCTTCACCATACTTACTTGCGTTCCCATTTTGTCTTCAGTGAACATGTTGGGTAGATGAGTATCACAAAATGTCAGATTGTTAGAGCAAAGTGTTCTTGTGTTTAGTGAGTACATGAATCGAGGTCCAGTGTCCTTCTGCAACCTTAATCCTTAATACATAGATATGAATACATAGTTCTAATTCCCTTGTTATTTGTAAATGTACACACACATATACATGAATATATTTATATACATACCTGCATACATACCTGTATTTAGAACTCTATAAATGTATTGACCTATCTCAATAAAAAATTGACTTGCTGCTGATATTGACATTGTTGTTTAGTTTGAGTATTCTGTTGGGCTACCCTTCTTTGGAATGGGTATAAATATAACTCCTTTCCAGCCTGCTGATGCAATAGCTGTCTTCTGAATGTTCGGACATAGATGAGGAAGTGCATCCAGTGTTTCATTAGCTTGTTGAAACATTTTTAATTGGTATTCCAGTAATCCCTGGAGCCTTGTTTTGGCGAATGATTTCCTTGTAGCTTGGATTTCTTGCTTTAGCACCATTTAGCAAATGCAAATATTGCCTGCTAAAATAGTGGGATGTCAACTAGTTCTTTTTGGTACAGGGACTCTCTGTATTCTTTTTATCTTTTTAGATACTTCCTTATCATTCAACATTTTGCCTGTAGAATCATTCAATAGTGAAACAAGAAGCTTGAATTTTTTTGTCTTGGATTTCTTTAAGATAATGCTGAATATGGTCTTCCTTTTTGTTATTTATTTATTTTTATTAGTTGATATTTAATACATATACAAATCACTCCATATTTCAATCATGTCAAATAAAAGTGTACAATTGCTACTATAATCAATTTCTAAATATTCTTTTCTGCATGAACTCCTTGACATTTATCTTCTTTTACCACCACTCCCACTACTATACCACTTTTCCTTGAACCCCTCATTCTACTTGATGTCCTTATAGGGACAGTGTCCTGTGTTTCATATACTGAAAATCAAAAAGGTATATAACACAGCGTCAAGAGGGTGACATGCATTGATCCAACACCTCTGAGATACATTCCAATATGGATCAACAAAAATCAAACGAAGGAATACAAAAAAAATACAGAAAAATTTGTAAACCAAATCAGGTCCAGCCTGTATCATAAGGGGGATCTGTTCATAAATTTTTATCTGTTCAGGTCAGATTTATGTTATTGAACTTTCATACTCCTCTCTCCCAAACATTGTTTCATGACCATTTTCTTCTTATCCCTCAATTTTAGATGATGGGAGTTCTCCAGAGGCTTATTTTCATGTTGTTCCACAAATGAATCTTGGGCTGTCATTGCCATCCATCCATTGCCTTCTACATACCAGATTCTCACAATTTAGGCTCTGATACTGATTCCTCCCTCGATTTCACAATATATGGATTCAAATTCTTCAGTGACTGATTATGGTGTGCTTTTTCCTTGAGGAATGAGTTGACACCTTTACTAGATAGCTATGTATTTGAAGACAAGCCTTTAAGGCCCCATACCCTATTTTATCAAATGAGTGAGCAACATCTAAATTCTTTGCCACATTTTGCTACAGCACCCATATTTTCTCTGTTCCCTTCTTCAGGATGAGTATTGCCCAGGGCCATGCTGTAAGAACTAGCTGGATCTATGCCCTTTTTGTTGGGGCGAGGGCTGTAACTTGGGAGTCAATACATATGGGAGAGGGGCTTCACCCCCACTCCCCCATAAAAACCAGCATTGCGCATAGCAGAACTTTCAAAGTACACAATTTTTCCCAGAAAGCATCCAGAAACTTACTCTGAGTTAGTGTACTCATTAATATCACCTGGGAAGATTTTTCTGGTCACTGAGTTTTTTCATAAAAGCAGTTCTGGCTGAGCCCCGGTGGTGTAGTGGTTGTGCATGGGACTGCGGCCCTCTGGGATGGAGGTTCAATTCCAGCAGTGGCTCCACAAGAGAGAGACTGGGCCTTTCTCTTGTGATGCTGAAAAAAACAAAACAAAACAAACAAAAAAAGCAGTTTTACTTGAGTCTTATTTTTGTTTGCCCGATTAAAGAGAATAGTTTCCCAGGGAGTCTGATAATGCCCTGTCTCCAGCAAGTTATTTGTCTCCTGAATGCCTCCAGATGAGGTCATCAATCTGTCACCTGATTGGCAAGCTAACTCCACTTTTTTATTCTTAATCCTCAAATTGACACTAGGTTATGTAACTACCACATCACTGTTCAGAGAAGATTCTTCTGAGACTTAATCTACGTGGGAATATGCAAATGGTTTTTGGACTTTCTCTGTCATCCATAACTTTCTGATGCTCAATTGGTTGCTCAACATTTTTTCCTGTAATACAGTGTTCTCCTCAGTTTTAGATTTTATTTTATTTTATTTTCAGTTTTGGATTTTATTAACTGCAATTCTTGCTCACAAAGGTGGTGAGCTGCTTCATGTGGATACAGCTGACACTTAGATGGTGACTTGTCTTAAAACTCGCTTTTAAGACCCCAGACACACTCATTTCTGATAGTTGGGTATGCCTTATTTCTTCACCTCACATTGCTATAGCACCCATAACATGAGTTATCATTTCATGAGTGCACGTATAGAGCAGGACCATTGTATAAAAACTAATTGTTTAATAAAATGCCTAGCTATTCTGAAATTATAGATTATGATAAAGTGTGAGTCCAAAACCTATCCATATGTCTAGGGTCTATATATGTCTCTGATCCACTTTAGGGACAGCATTAACATTTTATTGGGGGGGATATTACAAATAACACCTATAAGGATAATAATATTATAATTCTGACAATGTAAATAATTTAAGACACTATTGAGAAGAGGAAAGATATGCATGGATAGAACAGTTTTTTAGAATAAAATGCATGGAGTATTGACATGTACAGATTATAATCATATGTGACTGGATACTCTGCAGATATAAGAGGGATGGAGGTAGGACAAAACACTCAATTGCTATTCCTTTAGGTAATCATATGCCTGACGGACTAAAATATGTCATAAAAAGAAAAGAGCACAAAAATAGTAAATATATGGCACTCTTAAATTGCCATTATTGAACTGCCTCAAAGCAAGAGATGTGAACTAAAATCTAATGACTTCCAAGGTCTCACATTTGAGATAGTAGTTATCTGCTTCTTCTTACATGAGGGCATTTCAGATTTACCTGGACTAGACTAGTTTATTTAATTTACTACAGATATGCTTAAAGATCAATTTTTACTCTTACTTAAAGAACTTGTCCATAGCCATAACACAGACTCTTTGCATTTTGCTGATAACACAGACTCTTTAAATCTTGTTTTGCCAGAAAAAATAACATGAAAACATACAGGGATGAACTGGAACTGTATTAACAGTAATTTTACTTACCTTCTAGTTGCCAATAGCTTCTGGAATTCTTCAGAACCAGTGCGCTTCTAGGTTGATCTGCAATAAACTTTACATTTTCAAGCATTTCTTCTGTTTTTCAGTGCCTAGTTCATCTTCACTATTCTCTCTAGAATCTAATTTGAGACAAAGATTATTTTTGTAAGGGGTGGGGGCAGGAACTAATGCTGGGCTATCTGTTAGAAATTTCTATCGTGAATATTAAGGAAGAACTTCCAGTGTTCCAGATGCAATTCCAGATTCCTTAAGTAGGCTTATGGATCCTGAATATGTTGAATATATTCTCAGAAGTGGAAAGGGTACATCTGTAGAGGTAGAAGTACTCAGAAAGACACATATCTACTCTGGTTCCTTTGGTGAGAGTTAATGATGTTTTTCCAAAGCTTTCTTCTTTTTGACTTTCTCCTTCCCCCTAAAAATACATTTTCCTAAGCCCTTGTTTTCAGAATTTTTATGTACAAACACACGAAGCATGTATTTTATTCTCAAGAGCACAGAGGGAGAAAATCTGCTGTAGTAAGTTTATCGATTTCCTCTGCTGTGGGGGAGAAGGGTTCGAAGTTTGCATAGAGAGGATTTTTCCACCTGGGTCTCTTATATCTTGAGCTCTTTCCCTGAGTATAAAATAGTGATTGCCTATAGAATTTTAAGCTTGAGTAGAAAGAATATCCAGTCCTCAGGGACTAGTATTAAGATACGAAGGTACTTCCAATTTTAGATGACCATTAACTGTGTTCATTTCTGCAGAACACTCCCCTGTAGTGAAATTATCCACTGGAAAGAAGAAATAATTGCCCCATATGATCGTTAGCTGGATCTTGGAACAAGACAACCTCAATCAAACACTTTTAGAGAAAGCTCATACATAATAGAAGTTACACACATTATACACACACACACACACACACACACACACACACACACTGTACTAAAGCAGAAAATGCCAGAAAGACATTTCCTTGTGTTTCATTGACTATGCTTCAGAATTTTACTATGTTCATCATAATAAACTGTGGCAAAAAATGAGAAGGGGAATTCCAGGACATGGAAAAAAAGGCAATAATTTAAAGACCCCATGAGGATACTGCTTGGTTTAAAATCAGGAAAGGTTTTAAACCGTTAAATGGCAATTATAGTCAAAGACTTCAGCCTTACTATGGATTGAAACAACCCCCCACACACACACAAACAAATATATGGCAACAATGATAGATGGAGAAATAATTGAAGTTTTCAAAGATTTGATTTTGCTTGGATTCACGAACAATACTCATGGAAGCAGCAGCCAAGAAATCAAGAGACATACTGCATTAGGTCAAATCTGTGTCACAAGATTGCATTAAAGTGTTTAAATCAAAGATATTACTTTGAAGATTAATGAGGGACTATAGTAAATTCAGTGACCTCATACAAACATGAAAGCTGGATCAGGAATAAGGAAGACCAGAGAAGAACTGATAAATTTGAATTAAGGTGTTAGTGAAAAATACTAACAGGATTATGTACTATGAGAGAATAAACAAATCTATCTTGAAATAAGTGCAGCCAAAAGACTTCTTAAAAACAAGGATGGTGGGCTGAGCCCCAGTGGTGTGGTGGTTGGGTATGGGACTGCGGCCTACTGGGCTGGCAGTTCAAATCCAGCAGCAGCTCTCCAGAAGCAAGGCTGGGAAACCCACTCCTATCAGAGGGCAGTGATGCCCCCCCCCCAAAAAAAAGTATGGTGTGCTTTTACCTCACATATATCACCAAACTGTCAGAAGCAATCACTCCTTAGAGAAGAACTTCATGCTAGGCAAAGTAGAATAACTTTATAAAACAGGAAGACCCTAAATTACATGGATTAACAAGAGTGGGCTCAAAAATAACTGGTTAGGGTATCACATGAAAGGGAGTGTCTCATCTAGTACATGTGACTGCTTTGGATCGGCTCTTAATAACAACAATAAAATAAACTACCACTGACTCACTCCATGCGATCGAGTCAATGCTTAGTCATCGGGACCCTCTGTGAATTTCTGAGGCTGTAGCTGTTTACGGAGATAGAAAGTCTAGTCTCTCTCCCATGGACCTGCTGGTGGTTTTGAACTCCCCACCTTAGGGACCACAGCCCAATGTACAACCACTACACCACCAGGGTCCTAGAAAAAAATATAAATATACAGATAGACCCAAAATAATTCAATTATATAATATTAATTGATGGTTTATTTGGGCTTTATTCTATTTTTTTTAGGTACCTCAGATTGCTTTAAATATGCAAGTGCACATGTTCACCGTGGTAAAGAATGAGTTAGTTTACAGCTTAAAATGAAAATTTATTTAAATCTTCCTTTTCATTACTTAGATCAAATTTAGGTCAATTTTTAAAATCTGCAAACCTGTTCCTTCATGATTAATTTATTGGAGGAGCTTGATACATTGTGATAGAGTTTTACCCAAAGTCACAAATCACCTCAATAATTGCTTTTAAAATGCCATGAATGTTATTAGTTTTAAATATCCCAAATTTGCTCTGTCTGGCTTCTAATTTTGAATATATCCCAAATGAAAAAGTAAAGTCTATTAAATCTTGGCTTAATTAAAGTCCCTCTCAGAAGTCTGTCCTTTTGTAAAAATAAAACAGGGACCAGAAGCTCAAAGATATAAGGTTTGCTTTGTCAGAAAAAAAAAGTTAGAAATATTAGAAATGAGGAAGAAATAACAGTTTCTGGAAAGCCTTAACATTTTATCACCAGCAAGCATACTTGCTTTGCAAAATCTTTCAACTGAACAATGGTTTGCATTATCCACAGCTTTCAGCTTTCCTCCAAATCCTCTTTTGTAGGCATTTCCAAGCTCTCTCAACACTGCTTGACAGTTTTGTTATTTTAGTCTGATTTCCTGCAATTTTACTTCTCTGCTGTCTGGATGATTTTACTATTTGCCATATTCTCTCTTTCAGATTAGGGTTTTATTCTGGTTTTGGCCTGTTTGGATTTTGGCAGGTTATTGCTATAAAATACAAGAGTTCTGGAAGCTATGCAGATGGCAAATACGGTGTGTGCTTTCATTCATGATGGGCTTCCGACTCTTTATAACAGGAGGGAATATTGCCAGCTCTTATTTCCTGTGCCTACGTCTGATATATTTAAGCAAAATTCAGTAGTGACTACAAGACCCAAGGTTTTTCACTCAGAGTAGAATCTTTTGGTTGATTTTTAAAACATATATATTTTGATGATTCTTACCATGGATCTTTCATTTTTCTTTCTTGGTATATTTCTAATAGTTTCATTTAAATGTGAGGTTAACATTATCTACATTTTAAAAGGGTTAAAGGTTTACAGAATATTTTCTTTTGTCTTTTATTGTTTGCTTTTCCCTGGCCCTGCACATTTGATAACAAAGATATTAAATTTTTTTTCAAAGAACATCTTGCCAATCATTACCACCAAAATAGTAAGACACACTCTTTCAATTGATGTTTAATGAACTTGTTTTCAGAAATGGATTAAGGAAAAGAGAAGCATGTATTTTAGCTACATTAGAAGCAGTCTCAAGATCTTAAACTCTGATGATTTATCCCTTTTTGGAAGCGCATAAAGGAAATTCAGCTCTGTAACACATTGGAAATGCAGAGCCCTTGAGTAACCCTCAAGGCAGGTCTTCAAACCTGCCCATCAATCCATGGGAGAAAGACGAGACTGTGTGATCCTGTAGAGTTATAATTCAGAAACTGACATTGGGCACTAAGAGCTGGAGACGGTAATTGGCTTGGTACTATTGTGTGGGGCTAAACCAATGAGACAATGTAGAGCAACTTCACAGATGTTTGATATTGTTTAAGGAAAGGTCATTGCTTTCCTTAACCTTGCTTTATAACATGCAAAATAAGAACTTAAGGAAATAAAGCACTTCATTGCTTCAGTTGTTTGTTTGTTTGTTTGTTTGTTTTTACTATGCTTTCTTCCCTCAAAGGAAATTCATAGGGGAAAACATAATTCTAATTAATTTCTACACAATCTAAAGGCTAAGAACACATAAATACAGATCTATGACTATAAATGAGTGCACTATATCTTCATCCCTTGGTCTCTGGCATACTTTGAAATATACTCCGATATATGGAGTCTATTTTTAATAACACACAGAGATTTGCTCCTGGTCATACACAAATACTATCAGATAAAAATAAGTCTGGGTGTAATTCTTTGGATAGCCCTCAATATCATGTCTTCACTCAACAGGGACATGAATTGAGTATGAATTTTGAATACACAATTAGTGGAGTTCTAACCATGGATCAGGGGAAAGTTGGGGCTTCCTCTCTTTGTGAAGAGTTGCAGTCTCAGAAACCCACAAGGCAGTTCTACCTTCTCCTCTACATTAGCTATTAGCATCAACTCAATGTCAGTGAACTTGATTTGGTTTTATTTTTAACCTTGGATTGCAAGCAGTAGTAGAGAAGTAGTAGAATTTTCATTTTCCATGTGATAAGCATAGATTTAATTCTTGGCGAAGGCAACTTCTGTATATTGACTTCCCATTATCACTGGTGGGTGGGTGTTTCTATAATGCTAAATAGTTTTTGCCAGAACTTCCAGACTTAGGTGGACTGGGAAGAAATGTCTGGAAGTCTGCTTTTGAACAATCCACCAACAAAAATTCTGGATGATAATTACACAACTGTGTTGCAAATGTGGTAACTAGGAACATGGGGCCCACTAAATGGCACCTGGGAGCAGCAACAAAAAGAAAATAGAAATGCAACTATTCCCAGGTATCCTAGAACATCTCCAGGGACCCATTCTTGAAAGAATGAAGCAATACATCATCATAGAGAGATGTATTTACTGCAGGACATAGTGGGAGGTAGTTGCTGAATGACTTTCTATAAAATGCTGATAACTCAGAGCCATCAATTTAATTTGACTCATAGTGACCCTGCAGGGCAGAGTGGAACTGCTACATATGTTTTTGTTTACTTTGTCTTTTTATTGTGACTTCAGTTAAGGCTTACTTATAGAGCAACATTTCCTCATTTAACAAACAATTTAGCAAATCTTGAAATGGATTGTGATGCTCACTACACCCAGTCTCATTCTTGTAAGATAGTATCATTCCCTTCACACCAGTAACACTTGTTACTATCCAATCAGTTACTTCCCTCTTTGCCCTTCCTCTCCTGTCCTTGGCATCTATCCAAACTATTTCTTTTGCTATGAAACTCTTTATCATGTTTTTTTTATATAATAGTCATCTCATGTAATATTAGTCCTTTTGTGATTGACTAATTTTACTCAGTGTAATGTCCTACAAATCACTTCATGACATGAGGTGTGGTGTATTAGTCTGGGTTATCTAAAAAACAAAACCAGTGAAATTCATATATGTATAAGAAAAAAACTTTTATCAGTAAGTTATCTTCTGTCAAGACTTTCCAGTTCAGTCCACATCAAGCCCATCAGGCTAATGTTTGTTGGAACCCTCTTCAGACTGATGTAAACTAAGACCCAAGATGAAAAAAGTTGACATGGATGCAGAAAGATAACTGGATGCTGGATAGATACAGAGTCACATGAAATCCAATGTCAGTGGAAACATGGGAATGTGCTTATAACTCTGAGATTGCCTTTTGGGGTCACTCTTCGGCAGACATAGAGTCCTAGAAAGCAGGGAGGACTAAGGGGCAAGAGAGAAAAGTTCCCAGAGTCTCTCTTATAAAAAGACCACACCCCAAGGAGGCATCATCAGAAAGAGACATGGTTGATCAATTGACCTGTACCCTACAGATTGAGACGAATGCAAATTGACATAAATCTAGCTTCCACAAGATGTTTCACATTTGTCTTCTGCTGTGTGTATTTTCCATTATGTGTATTCCATTATGGCCCTAAGGTTGGCTGTATATTTTCAGTGATGTGTCTTATAGTTCTGCAGTTTACATATAGGTCTTTAATCCATTAAAGTATGGAGTGAGGCATGGATTCTTTTTCATTCTGCAAGTGAAAATCCAATACTGCCAGCATTATTTGTCATCCAGATTATTTCTTCCTTATTAATGTATTTGAGCTATTTGTCAAAAATGTATTGCCTGTAGGTTACTGGATATATTTCAGAATTCTCTTCTATCTAGTTATTTATTTTTGCACTATACAGCCTGTCTTGAGCTCCATAGAATTTTGCTTGGGGTTTGATCAGAAGTATATGATATTTATACATGACACTAAGTACTATTTTCATTTGCACAATGTGTAGTCTTCCTATCCATGGCCATGGGGTATTCTTCCACTATACAGGTCATGCAGGTATCTTGGGTTTCTTGTAGAAGTGTTTTATATTTTTTCTTTGTATGATTCACTCATTTTTCTGGTTAGTTTATTCCTGAGTATTTAATCTTTGGTGTAGTTTTTGTAAATGTATTGTCTTCTTTATTTCTTTCTCAGATATCTCTTCATTATTATATAAGAATCTAAAAGATTTGGTATGTTGAAAATTTACTCAGTCATGTTACTGAATCTTTTCATTATTTTGAATGATTATCTTTTAGTGTTCTGTGTGGTTTCCATGCACACATAATACTGTTGACAAATACAGAGCATTTCTTCTGCCAATTTGGATGCCTTTGATTTACTCTCACTACCAAATCCCTTTGAATAAGGGTGGTGTTAAAGGGAAGCTTTATCTGATTGCAGGTTGCAAGGGGCATACTTTCAAATTCCCCCTGGAGGAGATGTTGATCACTGGTTTTTCAAATACAGCCTTTATGAAATTGAAGAATTGACCTTCTTTTCCTAATTTGTTGAGTAATTATCTAAAGAATGGCTATTTGTGAAAACTATGATGTCAACTTGAGTGGGCAGGCTAGAATGCTCCCATGGCATAATCAAATATGCTATGGTTGTGGCAGTCATGTATTCTCCTCTCATTTTCAGAATTGGGAGTATAAAGGTGGAGTCTAACCTGTCAATCTGAAGATAGCCAAGGAGACCTCGTGTGGGCATGGCTTCCTTCTGAGAATTCTGGGAAATTTGGTCAGATTTCCTCCTTGGTGGTGAGAGACTTATAGCTCAGTCCCCGGGAGACACTCTACAGAGAAGACACAAGACTCATTCTCTGGGAGACATTGCAGCTGGGAAGACATTGCAGCTGATGAGACATGTGGCAACATGCTGACAGGCCCTGAACCATGATAACAGGAGGAGCCTCAAGGACACTCCTGTCAGTGCTAAGATGCTTCTATCGCCATTGGATTTACAAGACTCTGCACCCACTGGCCTGTGATTGTCCTGGTGTCATTGTATGTGCTTCACGAGTCTGAAGAGGACTTATGGATATGTATCGGACATATGGGCTAATATTGAACTTATGGACTTTGACTGGTTGGGATGCTTTCTCAATGTTATAAAGCCCTCCCTTATATACATATGCATGTTTATGAATTTTTTTCTCTAGCCTACCCAAACACAATGATTAACTCCATGAACAGAGTTATCTGAAGCTGCCAAACAGTTGTCAGAATAAATGTTGTTGCTCTTAGACGCCATTGAATAAGTTTCCACTTTTAGTGACTGTTTGCACAACAGAAAAAACATTGCTCTGTCCTTTACCGCCTTAAAAATGGTGCCATGTTTAAGTCCATTGCTCCAGCCAGAGTGTCAATCTATCTGTGACAGGACTTCCTCATTTTCATTGTCCCTCTACTTTACTAAATGTACCATGATGACCTTTCAAGAGACTAGGTTGTCCGAACAACATGCCAACAGTGTATAAGGTGAAGTTGTCTGCAAGGAGGACTTGATGCATGTCTTCCAAAGCAGATCTGTTTGTCCTTTCAGCAACCCATGATACTTTAAAAATTCTTCTCCAGCAACACAATTCGAATGCATTGATGTCTCTTCATTATTCCTTATTCAATGACTAGATCATATGCATATAAAGCAAATGAAAATATCAAAACCTGACGAACTGTAAGAGGAAACCAAGAACATCATTCTTGAAGAAACAAAAGGTCATTATAGAGACAGGAAAACCCAAAAAGATCAGAGTGGATGTCCAAAGAGACACTGGAAGTTGCTCTGAATAATACAGTAGATGAAGCAAATAGGAGCAATGAGGAAGACAAAGGGCTGAACAAAAAATTTCAAAGGAATGCTCAAGAAGAGAAAGTCAGCTATTATGATGGAACAGGTGTGCTTTAGTTCTCTAAGTAAGATTTTTGCTCTTCAACACTCTTAAGAGGCCTTGTGTAATGGATTCACTCAGTGCAATGCCTCTCTCAATCTACTGACAGCTGCTCCCATGAGCATTGATTGTGGATCCAAGCAAGACTAAATCTTTGACCACTTCAAACTTTTCTGCATTTATTATGATGCAGCCTGTTGATCTACTTGTAAAGATTTTGGTCTTTTATATTTGCTGAGTGTGTTCTTCCTCTTTCATTTTCTAACTCTAGGATTTTGTACATTCCATTACAATAGTTTACTTTCTCTTCTTGGACTGTCCTTTGAAATTTTCTATTCAGCTCTTTGTCTTCATCAGTTCTCCCATTTGCTTCAGATACTCTATGATTAAGAGCAACTTCCAGTGTCTCTTCAGACATCCACTTTGCTCTTTTCTGGTTTTCTTGTCTCTGTAATGACCTTTTGCTTCTTGATGAATGATGTTTTGGGTATCCTCTCACAGTTTGTCAGGTCTTGTGTCACTGCTATTCAATGCTTCTACTTTATTCTTGAAAGGATCTTGAAATTCAGGCAAATTTTGGTAAAATCAAGGTCATATATTGACTATTACGAACTTGTTTTGCCCTTGGACTTCTTGTAGCTTTCTTAAGCCTCACCTGAACTTATGTATGGACTAATGAAGAGCTGTCTTACAATCAGTCCCTGGCTTGGTTTTAACTGCGGTTGTTGAGCTTCTTCATGATTTCTTCCTATAGGTATAATCAGTTTGGTTTCTATATACTCCATTTAGAAAAATACATGTATATAGTCTCTTATATTGAAAACAGATATTTGTCATTAACAAGTAATTTGTCTTAAAAAATTCTATCAAGCAGTCTCCAGCTTCATTTATATCATTAAGCCAATATTTTCCAACTGCCATTCCTTCCTCTTAGTTTCAACTTTGGCATTCCAATCATCAATAACAGTCAATGTATCTTGATTGCATGTTTGATAAATTTCAGATTGAAACATTGATGGAATTATTTATCAATGACTTTTGTGGTTGGTACACAAATTTGAATTATAGTTATATTGATTGGATTTCCGTGAAGGCAGATAAATATAATCGCATCAAAGACAGTATTGTACTTCAAGATGAACTTTGAAATACTCTGTTTTGACAATGAATACAAGGCCACTCCTATTGACTGTCTTTCCCAGCATAGCAAATAATATAAGTTTCTGACTGAAAATGGCCATAATCAGTCCATTTTAACAAATGAAGGTCTAGGATAGTGGCCCTTTTATGTGTCACTTAATATTTGATGACTTCCAATTTTCCTATATTCATACTTTGTACATTCTAATTTCTGAAAATTAGAAGATTTTTATAGCTGTTTTTTCTTACCTTTTTTCATGTTCCATGATCAAACTCAGATTCCCCTAAATCCACTTCCACATGCTTTATTCAATTCTGAGCACCAAGATCAAGTTCCTTCTGAGAAATTAGCTCACACGCAGACAGATTTTGAGTACTCTTGTACCAAAGGGAACCATTCCTTTTTTTGTGAAATGAAATACAAAAATATATTTTGTGATATCAGAACAAATTTGAATGTGGTCTGTCTATTAATTCATATTGATGATATTGTTAGTTGTGATACTGTCATTATGTTAAGTCATTAGACATTAGTGATATATTTTGCAGAATTAATGGCATTTGATATGTCCTTTCAAAATAATTTAATTGAAAGTAGTGAAGAGAAATGAAATAAGATTTCAAGATACTTGTAAGTCTTCAAGCTAATAATTGGCACAGAGAAGCCTATTATGCTATGTATTTCTTCTTTTGTTGGAAACGACTGTGATAAATTTTTAATCTGGTGATTCTGATTATTTCTTTAATTTTTTTTTTTTTTTGGTGGCCATCACTGCCTCTGGTGGTCATGGGCACTACCCAGCCACCGCTGGATTTGAACCGCCAAGCCCACCTGCTGCAGTTCCGCACTCAACCACTTACGCCACCAGGGCTCAGCCCGACTCTGATTAGTTCTATCTTCTGCAACCACTAGTTGATGATCCCTCTGTGTAAGCATTGCCTTCAGCATGAGAGTCAAATGATATAGACATCTATTATCTGTTTAAAAAAAAAACCTAATTTATTCTTAGACCCGATCTGGTGTACTGAGAGTTTTGAATATTGTATGCCTTCTTAATCCATTAAATAATATTATATGAGAATTTTTTTAATAATTTCTGTGTAATGTAAATAAATATGATGAAATTCTTACTCTGAAAGACGTTTTGCTATTATATAATGTTCTATGTTACAGTTACCAACCTGTGACTCAACTGTCAGGCCATAGACTTATCCAAAACCCCATGAAGCATAAGAGAAACAATTATTGCATATAGTCTAAATAATGGTTTACCCATACATATAGCATTACATTTTTTAAATCTTGAGATGCTTTAATGCTTCATAGCAGTTGAAATTAATGAATTACTCAACTGCACCTTGCTCCTCACATCCAAGGATGGAGATAGTCTACCTATTTTGGAAATGTCAGAGAAGCCAAGTGCCTGGATGAGGATGTCATGCTTGGTAGAGCAGATGAGGCAGCAAAAATGAGGAAGGCCCTCAGGAGGTGGATTTACACAGTGACTGAAACAATGGTCTCAAACATGGGGAAAATTGCAAGGATGACACAAGACGGGGTAATGTTCCAGTCTGGTGTGCATAGCACTCCAAACAGATCCGGACCTGGTCAATGCTATCTGATAATAAAAACTATATTCACTCCCTGTACATAGAGTTGCACATGTATGTTTTACATTAACTAACAATATCATAGTCATCTATAGTATCGAGAACTACTAGCAATCTATTTTTTCTGTACCATGCATTGTTTACTTTTAAGAATTTTAAGTCAATGGTAATTTTTATGTCTTAGGAAAAACACTTTCCACAAAATCCCTATCAGAAAGATTCTTTGAGACTTCTCATGATTAGTTTTTCATCCTCATTGAAATTAGCTCTTTTACAAAATATAAGTAGAGCTGAGGAATGCCATGTAACTATAACCCCCCAAAATGTGCAATATGTCTCCCAGATTGCAAAATACAACGTGGCTTATTATTGTTGTTGACACTGTTGTTTTGTATCAGAATTTCTTTGACTTAAGAATAGTTTAGCTTGTATAAGCAAACAAAGAAATAGTACAGTCAATATTTTTTTTAAAAAAGAGTATTCAATGAGCTAAATTTAATATCAAATTTTACCTAAATCTGGTCTCTGGAGTGAATGATCATAGGATTTTTGAGGACAGTGAATGAATGATGGAGGGATGCTAGGACTAGAGGAATTCAATATACTAGACATTGCACATACCTATATATTGATTATTACTCAGGTCGGGTTAAATTTAGTTATGTCTCTATTTATTAATTTTTCAGTAGATACCTACCAATAACTGGTTACACTGTCTTTAACAACAAAATCAAACTCAAATTCAGTACAATCGAATTCATTTTCTCCCTTTGATATGTTTTCCAGATGTTTTCTCTTTCTTAAAATGAGCCTTGTCAGGTGTTAGTATAAGGATGTGTGGGCATAGTCAAATAAAATGCTAGAGTTTACCTATTGACTCTTCATTGCGGGTGAACTATGTGTATGGAGAGGAGACGATACTGAAAACTTGAAAATCATTCCTCTCTCCGTAGTTTAAGATAAGATTGGAGAAACTCGGGATCCCCAAAATTTTAAAGACAATGGCACCACTGAAATCAGAGTGAGACACTTACAAATATTTAATGTCTGAGTAAAATAAAGAGAAGAATCTATCAGCATTTTAAAGAAACCTAAAATCCAAATGTTGAGAGTATAACAAAGAGCCTTCTCATATCTATCTTCAAGAAACCTAAAATCCAAATGTTGAGAGTATAACAAAGACCCTTCTCATATCTCCCTGAATCTATCTTCAAGCTTTTAAAAATGTTTCTTCTTTGAAATAATAAAAAGGAAAGAAATTGAATACTTGACAATATTCCTCTATATGAATAAACTTAGTTAATCTACAGCTTATAAGTTACTTTACATGTATTTATGTTTGTGGTCAGAAAAATTTTTAAATCTATAAATACTTAATATTTACAGATTTTAATATTGCTAGCTGAACATGAATTGATTTTAATACTTATAGATGGATTAATTTTACATCTGAAATACAATTATTTTATAAAAAGAAGAAATTGTGGACTCAGTAAAATTTCCAGTGGTTTCACTTCTGATGACCAGGTCCTGAGTCACTTTTCTAAATCCAATACATATAAATTAAGGTACAAAATAAACAAAGGGAAAAATTGGGTAACAGAAATTTATGATTTAAGTGACTACCTAAGAGACTAGTCAAAGTAGACTCCTTCCCTTGTAGTAGTGATTAAAAATATTTTTAAAGCAAAAAGACCAGTGCCTGATAAAATTGATACTTACTCTAGGGTTTATTATGATTTTATTTCTCTCTCAAAAGCACCAACTTTCTGCTCATCCCATTTGTGTCATAACTGACTAAACAAATAAATTGACTTTCACAGATGTTCATATTGGTTTCCTCATTATTCTCTTTGATTATAATTTTTTCTCTCTTTGATTATGAAATTATTTGAACTGATTTTAAAGTAAAAAGCATAGTTCATGAAACAAAAGGACAGAGATAGATGCAAAACAAAAGCTAAATCTACGTTTTAAAATAAAACTATTTAGATGAAATCACTACCTCTCATCATTTAAAATTTGTGACTAAAAGTGTAAACAATGCTTTTCTCTTTCCCATGTGATTAAAAGATACATCATTTCCTTTTTACTATAGAAAGATATTGACTATGACCCCTAAAGAACAACAAGTCTGACATCTTTGGTGCTTTAAAACTGACTGCCTTATAATTTGGCATACAAATTAGTGCTTTATTATGACTTTGGTTATCTAATAATTTAGTGTACTTAAAATTATAATATTATAATATTAAGTCTGATGAGAAATAAAAGATTACAAGGCAATCAGTAGAAAAATGAAAATGGTAGTAAACAGTAATATAAATTTACACTATCATAAAATTCACTAGTATATACAAATAAGAAGGAGAGAAATCATGCTTTAGCACTAGCATTCTAGAAACCATTGGTTAAAATGAAAATATTTGGACTCATAGACCAATGCTAAAAGTAACTTTCAGGTCAAAGACTGTAGTGCTCTTGGCAGTTGATTTACTGTAAAAGAAAAGAAACTAAAAAATCTGGTTGCCATCAAGTGAATTCCAACTCACAGCAATCTTATAGGACAAAGTAGAAGTGTGTCATAGGGCTTCTGAGAATGTGAACCTTACGGAAGTCATCTGCCACTTAGTTTCCCTTCCAGCAGCTGATTGCTCTGTAATACCATTGTTGTTGCAGTTTTGCTTACCCACAGCAGCAGAAGAGCTTCTTCACTGTGAAAGGAAGCTATAAGTATGCCTATTTCACCTACTAGGAAAACTGCAGTTCTGCTCTAATGACTCAGTCATTTGTATAAAGCCAACAAGTAGTGAACCAAAATTGGAATCCATTCTTGTTAAATGTTATCTAGTTGGTTCCAAGTCTTAACGATCCACGAACGACAGAATAAAATACTACCAAGTTCTCTGTATCTTCACAATCATTTTAGGTTGCCCCTACGGTGTCACTCCACCTCTTGAGGGACTTTTTCTTCTTCATTGCCTTACACTTTACCAAGCATACTATCTTTTCCCAAGGACAAGTATATCCCACAATAACGGAATAGACTGTCCATTTCAGAGTAATTAGAAAATAAAAACACAATGCATAGCACCAGAACATTGCCATTTACTGAGTGACCTAATGAAGAGAAGCAAAGCATAGACAGTTAGAGACAGTGGCAGAGGTTAAGTCCCTCCTGTCAGAAGGCACTCAAAATATGGCTGAGAAAGGGCTGCCAACTCAAGTACAGAAGACCATGATGATTAAGATGGAATAAAGACTACAATAGGGAAATCTTCCAGGTTTTGTTTTGCTTAAAAATATAGAGCATGGACAGCGGACACACTGGACAGAATATAATATGAAAAAGTAATGCCAGTTTGTGAATGATTAAGTGTTCATGTGTGAGGTGGGGCAGGAACTTTGAGGAGCTGGTACTGGGGGCCTAAGTGGAGGGAGGATGTTTTGGGGTGCTGATGGCAACAGGTGTGCAAATGTGGCATACATACAATTGGCATATGTACTGATCATGATGGGGGTTGTATGATCCCCCAATAAAATGATTTATAAATCAAAAAAATATATAGGGAAATTTTAAGTTATATAAAATGAAATGGAATAGATAAAGATTGCTATCCTAGGTGTTACTCAGCTGAAGTGGACTGGAATTGGCCATTTGGAATAAGAAAACCATATAGTTTCCTCTGCCAGGAATGACAGTCCAAAGGAATGGTATCAACACCAAAAAAGAACTTTTTAAGATCCAGCCTCGATATGGCATGGGATGAAGTCTATCTGGATACAAGGATATCCAATAAATAAAATTACTACTCAAATTTATTCACCAACCAGTAAAGACACTGTGATAGATATTTTGTCCTAACCATAAGAATATGTGGGAGGAATTTACACCTACTTTCGAGATGTGACTGGGATAAATGGCTCCTTGAGGTCTCCATTCCCTTGCCTCTGGTGGTCCTGGTCACAGGACCAGTGTGCTGCCTGAGCTTGCTGTTCTGCCTCATGAAGCATGCTGGGCTACCCCAGGGGCAGGTCACCACACGGACCTTTGTGAAGCACATTGCTGTGCGATGCTATTCCATGCAGTGTTGCCACCCCACCTTACTGTGTCTGCTGCCTGCAGACTGTCTCTGCACAGCTTGCTACCACTCCAGATGGCGCACCTCCTGACAACCACTTCACATGCCACACGGTGAAGCTCCATTACAATCTGCTTCTCCAGGCTGCACTGTTGGCCTCAGCTATGCCTCATCACTTCCTCTTCCTACTGTCTGACTCCTTGGGAGTGAGTTTGAAGGATCTTCAGTACATTTACTATTCCATGAAAGTGAATGTGACTGAGCTCTCTATAGTTATGTGAAAACGAATTTACTGGTGTACTCCTTTATGCTATTTAATGTAACCATAGATATGTTTACACATTTATGGTTACATTTATATACATATATGTCATCATAAGTATCCTGGCTTTGCTTCTCTAGAGAACCCTGCCTAACATAGCTAGCTATGAAAGAATCAAAGAATTTGAAAAAAGACTTCAATTGAAAATTGATCAAATATTCAATCAAGATGCATTGATAATTATTGACTATTGGAATGCAAAAGTTGGGAAAAGAAGAAATAATAGTAGTTGGAAAGAATATTATTGATGGTATAAATGAAGCTGGAAATTGCTGGATAGAATTTTTATGATCAATGATTTCATAGCAAACAACTTTTTTTCAAAAACACAAAAGGAGAATGTACACATGAACTTCTGTAGATGGAATAAAAAACTAATTGACTATATCTGTGAGAAGAGATCAAAGAGAAGCACAATTTCAACAACTAAACCAGGTCAAGGGCAGAATTTGAAGCATACCATCAATTGTTCATACACAAGTTCAGATTGAAATTAAACAAAACTGAAATAAGTCCACAAGAACTAAAACACTGCCTCAAGTCTATCATGCCCAATCTTGAAAAGATTTCAAGAACAGATTTGCTTCAAAGAACACTAATGACAAAATAAACTGAGGACCTGAGGATAATCTTGAGACCCTCACACATGAAGAAAACAAAAAGCCCTGGAAAACAAGGAAGCTAGAAAATAGATGTCAGAAAAGTTTTGAAAATTGCTCTGAATTGAGTAGCACTAAGGTATATGGTGGAAACGTTGAACAGAAATTTTCAAAAGACAATTCAAAAGACAAAGTAAGATATTATCTAAAATATGGACAGCTCTGGCATTGGAAAACCAAAAAAGAAAAACACCTCCAGCATACTGAGTAAACTAAGAGATCTTAAGAAAAAATTTAAGCCTTATGTTGCAATATTGAAAGAGTTTATGGACAAAGCTCTTGAATGTTGCAGGAAGCATCAAAAGAAGATGAAAAGAATACAGAGTTACAGAACTAAATAAACCTTCAATCATTTTAAGAGGTAGCATATGAAAAAAAAAACGATGGTAATGAAGGAACTACTTCAAGTTGTACAGAAAACATGAGCCAACAATAAGGCTCCAAGAATGCCAATCAAAATGTTTCAGCAGGTTGATGAAGCACTAGAAACACTCCTCCATCTATTCCAGGAAATTTGAAAGATAGCTACTTGGCCAGCATCATGGAAGAAACCCATATTTTTTCACAATTCAAAGTAATGTTACTCAAAAAATGACCAAATTATAGATATCATTTATATCACATGCAAGTAAAATTCTACTGAATATTATCCAACAATGATTTCAGCAGTTTATTGACAAAGAACTAACAGAGCTTCAGGCCGGATTTAGAATAGGAAATTGAAAAGGATATAACATTGTTGATGTCAGATGGATCTTGACTCAAAACAGTATACCAAAAAGTTGTTTACTTGCATTGTATTGACTGTGCTAAGGCTTTCAACTATCAGTCTATAAAAAAACTATAGAAATGTTTGATAAGAGTGGACACTTTACAGTGATGCCACAAAACAAACAAACAAACAAACAAAAAGAATGGACACAAAAGAAACAAATTCATAGACACACATATGTGTTCAAGAAAGAACATTTTATAAAGAGTAATTGTACTTTATGAAAATATCTCATCCCAGTCCAGGTTAAGTCCATAAATTCAATTCTAGCCCATATGTCCATATGTCCATTACCAAACTACAAGTTCTTCCACAAACTCAGGCTGCATGTACAGTGATGCTGAATGCAAGAAGATCATAGGTCAGTGGGTAGAAAGTCTTGTGGATCCAGGGTCGGTGGAAGCATTTTAGTACTAGGGTGAGTCTCCACGTGGCTCTTTAAACTCCAAGGCTCCAGTGTAACTCCATGCATCTTGTCATCAGGAATATGAATCAAAAAGTGTGTGTGTCCTACCTCCAGTGAGCTATTTATCTCCATTATGCCTCCAAATGAAGTCATCAAGCAGTGACCTGATTGACAGGCTAATCTCACCTCTTCACTTTTAAACGTCTCAAATTGACATCAGATTATGTAACTGCCACAGACCACCCCTTGTTACTTGACACTTTCCACAACTCTTGAGGCATACATAATTTTCAAACAACAATAATAAAATCATCTCTATGCCTAAAGAATAAAATGAAAATGCATACAATTAAAAAATGTGTCACTGTCATTTAAGCATAACATTCTATAAGTGAATGAAACAAAAATATTCTATATTTATGTGAACACCTACACCAAAATCCTAATAACATATTCCTAGGAATTTATTCCTCCATCTATGAAAGCTTTTAAGTCAGCCACCTCATGCCCTTATCTACCCCTTTTGAGGTATCCAATTTTTATACTACCCACTTACACCAACCCAATACTCTGAGCAAACAATCACGATATTTGGTGTGAAGGATCTTAATCCCAGTTGGAACCTTGTGAAGTCCAAATCCATAAGCAAAATCAAATCAGAACAGGTCATCCATAAAGTCGGCAGAAACATGTGCAAGTTCACAGACTTAAATATCTTCTCTTCATCTGGTCAACGCAACATGGACCACCTCACTTAATCTCCTCATGGTGCCCATTAGCTGTAATGCCTTTAGACCATGGGACCCATCACAAACCCCCACAACTAGAGCTCCCTTCAGCTAGGTTATAGGCTTTAGACGACTCTACCTGCTCTCCTCTTCTACTCTAGTTCCTATAAACCAGGTCCCTGGGTGTCAGTGGCCAGATTCAACTGTCCCTTTATCACTGCATTTCTCCCACCTTTACCCAACAAGTGGATCCAGTGGGTATCTAGCAAGCATTTCAGCCTGCTTACAGACTTTCTTTAACATTCAGTACTAGAGAGGAATTTTTTTCATGGTTCCAGATTTTTTTTCCAGACTCAGGTGCAAAGTACTAGTTCAAAATAAAATATTCAAAGAGATCCTTCTTTTTCTTGAATCTGTCAACACTCGCTTAGGCCAGTCTTTTCACCTTTGAATGTCCTAAGCACTCAAGGCACTGTGTGGGGTTTATCGTGTCAGAGTCTTCCTTGTAGGAGTGTCCTAACTCCATTTATAATTCCAATTTTAATGGCTCAAGGCAAATGGGCATTGAAGCTCTCTATTTTCATACTTCCCAATAATAATTTCTATCAGTCTTCATATTAACAAAAATAAGCAGACTAAATCAGTATAAGCGAAGTGAAAACATATTCTAAACTTGCCTTAAAACAAACAAGTTGAATTCTTTCCATCTTAATTTCTTTTTTTTTAAATTTAATTCTTATCTAAATTATTCCATGGATAAAAATATAAAATTAGGCCTCTGTCTACATCAAGTCAGAACCTCGCTTTCTCTCAGCCATTTTCACTAAGTAGCATGGTCTCTGAGAGGCAATTTCTATCCCTGAGCTCAAAATATATATTATTCATGCTTTCCATTTTAAACAGGGATAATGAAAAACAACAATGATACAAAACAGTCAAAACATCAACTAAATATTCTTTACCGAACAACACATTAAACTGCATGGCTACATCTGATTTCTTGCTAGCCAAAGCAGAAACACTACCTTGAGGTAGAGGTCAAACAAGCATCCACCCTCCATCCTTATGATTTGTTTCTCTACTACTCCACACTCATTACCATAATGTGATAGTCTGTGCTGAGTAAAGAAACAAATTCATAGACACTTATATGTGTATGTGTTAGGGTTGTCTAGAGAAACAAAACCAGGACGCTAGTCATTCTCTTTATAGACTTAGATATAAGGCTATATAAGATAAGAAATAAATAGGTAACTGATCTATAAAGTCATACAAATAGCTCAGTGCAACTCAGTTGAGAGATACAACTAGGAGACTGGAAGTCCTTGGAGTCTTGAGGGCCACTGAGTAGTCCTCTGTAGAGTAATTCAAGCTATCCAGTCACAGGCAGCAAACAGCAAAGCAGGTCACCAACAGTCAGCCAGATGACAGAGTCTAACAGTCCCCAGATCAAGAGATATATATCCCAGGAGCGTGGCAAAGCACAGCTTGAAGTAACCTCAACTCACAGCAACACAGTCCACCGATTAGGTGCCCCATAGGTAGTATTGCTTGGGGATCGAAGCACAGGACAAACAAGGCAGCAGGCTGTTCCAAAGATCCATGAGCAAGAGGGCAGGGCTCACCAAGCCATTTCTATCTCCTCCCTTCAATTGATCTTATGTGTGCTCATCGGCCATGTTGTCACAACAGACCTACCTACCATGTTTGGCCATGCTAGCACAACAAGTTTACCCATTACAGTGTATAAGAGTTTTATATAAAAAAGTAAATGCATATTAAGAAAACCTCCAGCTATGTTAAGACCATAAATCCAATATTATCCCATATGTCTATTACCAATCTACAAATTCTTCTTCAGATTCATGCAGCAAATACAGTGATGCCAAATTCAGGAAGATACAGACCTGTCGGGGAAAGTCTTGTGGATCCAGTGGCAGTGAAAGCATCTTAATGCTGGTATTGGTCTCCATATGCTCCTCTAATCCTCTAATAGCCCCACATGTCTAGTATAGGGCAGGAATATGAAGCAGGAATTGTTACCAGGAATATGAAACAGGAATTACACAGAATGTGCCCCATCTCCAGTAAGCTGTTTATCTCCATAGCACCTCCAAATGAAGTCATCAAGCAGTGACCTGATTTGACAGGATAACCTCTATCCCTTCACTCTTAGTACTCTCAAGTTGGCACCAGATGATAAAATTATCACAAATGGGAATCCAAGAATGCAACATTGTTTTCCCTTGGAACCTGTTCAGTGTTAAGATGCAGCTGTGCAAACAGAACACAGACATAAAATATGATCTAAAAGCAGAACAGGTGTGTGTCAGGATAGCAAACCTCTAAACATACTTATTTATTCTGTATTCTGAGCAAATAGTCAAAGAAGCTAGCTTTAAGAACGATGATGCATGATAAAAATTTGAGGAAGGCTCATTAGCAACTTCTGGGATACACATGTCACACAACCTTGCTTACTGAAAGCACTTACAGACAGATGAAGATCAAGGACTCAAGCCTTCCGTATAGATTGCAACTCAATGTACAGAACACCCAAATCCTCACAACAAGACCAATGGGAAGCATCATGATTAATGGAGAAAAAACTGACATTGGATGGTTCTTAAAGACTTGAAGGTCAACAAGCGGTAATCTAGCTCAGACACAGCAAAGCCCACATGGAAGATGCACACCAGCCTGTGTGACCACGAGGTGTCAAAGGGATCAGGGATCAGGCATCAAAGATGAAAAATTATATCATTATAAAAGAAGGAGAGTACAGATTGGGTACCCAAAGCCCATCTGTAGGTGAAGCGACATCCCCTTACAGAAGGATCATGGAGAGGAGACAAGGCAGTCACGGTTCAGTGTAGCAACAATGAAATATGCAACTTTCCTCTAGTTCTTGAATGCTCCCCCCTCCTC
Source organism: Nesogale talazaci (assembly GCA_004026705.1). Classification (NCBI taxonomy): domain Eukaryota; kingdom Metazoa; phylum Chordata; class Mammalia; order Afrosoricida; family Tenrecidae; genus Nesogale; species Nesogale talazaci. The sequence continues at coordinate 26,120 of PVJH01014832.1, read as the reverse complement.
AATGATCCCAATTCCATCTTACAAATCTGGCTAGACAAGGAAAAATACCCTGGGACAGAGAGGAACTGGAAAGATGGAAAATCCAGGACAGATGATCCCTTCAGGACCAGTGGAGAGAGTGGTTATACCAGGAGGGTGGAGGGAAGGTGGAGTAGAATGGGCACAAGGACCTGTAACCTCCTCCCTGGGGTACAGACAGCAGGGAAGTGGGTGAAGGGAGAAACCGAACAGTTTATGATATGAAAAAACAATAATAATTTAGAAATTATCAAGGGTTCATGAGGGAAGGAGGAGTGGGGAAGGAGGGGAAATATGAGAGCTAATTCCAAGGGTTTAAGTAGAAAGAAAATATTTTGAGAATGATGACGACAAGAAATGTACAAATGTGCTTTGCATACAATGGAGGTATATATGGATGGTGATAAGAGTTGTATGAGTGCCCAATATAATGATTTTTTAAAAAGGATATTGCTAGAAATTTGGTGTTGCTTGGAACTATGGTCAGTGTTAACAGAAGCAGCAGTGAAGAGATCAAAGGATGCATTGCTAGCTAAATGTACTACACAAGAACTGTTTAAAGTTTTGAAACACAAGGATGCTAGCTTGAGACCTAAGTTCTCCTCACCCAAACCATGTTTTCATTGCCTCATATACTGTTAGTCCTTGAATGAGGCAAACCAAAGGAAAATCAATGCATGTGAACTATGATGCTAGCAAAAGTTATTGAAAATCAACTTAAAAAAAGACAATACTATGCAAATCTGTGTTGTAAGAAGTATGGCTAGACTGCTCCTTTGAGTCAAATATAGGGAAGCATTGTCTTACATTCTGAGCACATATCAGGAGAGAAGAGTCCCTGCACAAGGACAACATCCTTTGGAAAGTAGAGGGGTAGAAGAAAGGAGAAGGCTTTCTATGAGATGAGTGGACAGTGTGGCTGCAAAAATGAATTTACACTTAATCTTTGTAAGGATGGTGCAGAACCAGGATCTGTTCCTTTTCTGTTGTGCCAAGGGTCAGTTTGAATCAGAGCTAGCCTTCTTGCACTTGACAACAACAACAATAGTCTCTCTTGACAGTATGTCCAAAGTATGTCAAATGATGTCACAGTATCCTAGTTTTTAATGAGCATTTCGTCTGCACTTCTTCCATAACAATGACTATGAGACGATGTTTTATAATTTATTGTGCTGATGATTACACCATTTTTCTTAATATGATTGAAATATTAAATTGCATAATATATGAAGTTTATATCATTAAAACTACTTTAATGAAAAGACTTTTATTCATCTGATTGAGATATAGGTGGAATTTAAGAGTAGCAATCTGCTAAATGATGGTAGGGTAAAGAATAGAAGTGAGGGGATATATTAAAGCTCCATTTATAGAATAAACAGCTTGTTAATAGTCTTTGTCTATTGGTGTCTTATTTGTTATTTATTCAGTTATTGTCTTTGAAGGTGAAGGTCGCTGATTCAAAAAGAAGAAGGAAATGGCCACCTTAATCCTCAATTACTGCCTTTGGGTGATGGTAGCAGCAGTGGTCCAGGTATATCATTTAGGTCTCACTTTTTGTAAAAGATAAGAAAAAATAGTCATTTCAGGTCTTACCTCAAAGTAAAACTGCCACTATAATAATAAATCTTTCTCTTGTTAATATTCTCTTCTGCTTTCATCAAGACTGGTCCATTGAGTCAAATAATCTCAGTTTTTCCCTGCTTTTGATATACTCCATTATCTTCTGAGAAAGATAGAAAAGGAACTTCTTCTAAGAAGGACCAAGGAATAAAGAAATTCATCTCCAAAATAAATACAATATATGAAAAACCCATCCATGTGCCATATGACACAATTTGAGAAAAATACCACATAGACTTAATGGGTCTGAAATTTTTTTCACTTTTTCAGTGGTGACAGATGTTTTATTGCAAATATATTGCCAGATTGCTGTTTGTTTATGGAAATATTTCTCTTTTCTTGGGAGTTAAGATAAAAATCTAGTACTGGTTAGCAAATTGAGCACTTCTGTGGGTGCTAACAAATTTATAGTCCTACCTTTCACCTTTTGCTCTCTGGAATATTTCACAGGCAAGTTGGCTGAGTGACTGCACTATTCCAAATAGACCCTGTCACTTTAGAAATAGGGTTGTCCTTTTATAGGCAGATTGATGCACCTGATGTCAAAGTATTAGAGGAGTAGCGTGACTGGGGCAAAGATTATGCTCATAAATCCAATATTGACACATCTCCTACCCAACTTCGGTATATCTGTTTGTCAAGTTGTCTCTATCAAGGGACATGGAAACGCATAGAACACAGAAAATACTGGGGGTATGGGGGGAATGAGTTATGGAATCTTTAATCTGAAAAAGAAAAAAGTTAGTGAACAATTGAAAATTATCATAAGAGAAAATTCTCATCATTGTGTGCCTCAATCTCCTAAGATAAGTTCAGCAATTCTTGACAGTTGAATAAACAGAATTACCCTTCATCTGCAGATTTTGAAAGCTAGAAGTCCTTATAGCTTTTATTTTCAAGTTTCAAATTATTCAAGACATGAAATGTAAAATGTTGCAACAAATTCAATCCTTAATATTCATATCTTAGAGTTCAAATGTAAAACTATTAAGAAATTTAATTTTAAAGTATTCATCAAGATTTTGTATTTTCATAATTATTTTACAATTAATTATTAAAATAAGTATTAAGAAAATAACTGATATGCCATTGTGAAGACATGTTGAGGGACCTCTAATCAAAGGTAATATATTATCTGTAAAAAATTATAAGCACCACAAAAAATCTTCAATAATCTTTATTTTATATCTTTAATTTCAACTCTAAAGCTGGAAAGTTCTTTTCTCTTTCCACATGTTGGCCTTATAGAAAATATTGGATACTCCCTTTGTTTTTCACAATATAAATTGCCTTCCAATATAAAGACACATTGCTATTTTATGCACCTTCTAAGATAGAACAGATACTGTCAGTTATGACTATAAGATATGTACTGTTGTCAGAAATATTACATTTCTAATGTATGACTTAGAACTTATGAAAAATAAAATCTCTAGACCTTCAAAAATGCTATTGAAAGCAAACAGCTGAAGGGATGTGATAGAGTTCACTTGTTGATATCTTTTTGGTATCTCATATCAAAATACACTCATATTTTGGAGATGATTGAGATATTTATGTCATTTCTGATTTCAAAAGAAAGGAATATATAGTCAAAACAAAGTTCAACACATTCCAGCTATACTATGGGGAAATGATGCCAATAGTTTAAAAAAACAAATTCAGATTAAGAAGGCAGACCCTATGCATAAATATAAACCTAGAAAGTAAGACCTAATGAAAATAATCATTCAACTATTTATGATATGGAATACTGAAAGATTCACAGATTAGATGCCTTTTGAAAATACACTTGGATTGAACTTTCATTGAAAATACCACTTATGTTTCGGCAGCTGTCATCCTTCAGATGTTCTTTCTCACTTACCTTGCATCTTTCCTGCTCCCAAGAGAAAACCAAGGTGAACAGGTTTGAAAAGTAAGATTTCCCTTTGAGCTTCTGTAGAAGTGTACCGACTGATATCAGCGGTAATGAAATATTGATACTGAAAATATGCGTGAGATCCTACATCAGAAAAAATCCAAAAGAACAAGACTTTAGAATGGACTGCTGCACTCATATTGAGAATGACACTTTCTTAGGAAACAAAACCATTTTTCTGAGAGAGAAAAAATTAGCACTTGAATGCCATGAAAAAAGTATTTAAAAGAATAGGAACTCCTTTTTCAGTCTTCTCCTAGAAGTATTTATAAAAACATTTTCAGCAAACTTTTGGCACATATAGCCCCAAACATTGCAAACTTCAGTCACTGTCTCAAGTGTCATATATCCTTTTTGATCTTTTTTGGCTCCCCTTGGGTAGCAACAGCTTCATAATGGACCAATGAGCACTCATTAAGCTCTCCCCTCATACAGTTTAGGGTATTCCTTAATCTTGTTTGCTCTCTCACATGGCCCCTTGACTATTCAGTCATTCAGTCTTTGTAAAATTGGGAATGTGAAGCCAGGGGAGAGGAAGAGAAACCAACTTATCAGCATGAGCCCAAGGCTGGTTCCTGTGGAACTCGAGTTAAACATGGCTTTAGCATGACCAGATGTTAACATGACCACTTTTTAACAATTTAACAAGGTCCCATGGTATTTTAAAATTAATCTAGATATAGTAAGATACTATTTTTGCATTTTATGAAAATTTTTGTTTCTCCTTAATCAAGAACCCTCCTCCCCTGGTCAATGATGACCCACTTAAAATCTGGTCACTTTACCCCAACCTCCTTTCAAATTTTGACTACAGCCATCCTTCCCATGACAGCCTACTCTTCCATGAGATTTGATCATTCATTGTGACGACCTCACAGTACACACAGACCATGGTCAGGATGATGGGACCTGTTGGAGAAAGGTTACTCAATGCCTTTGAGTCTAGGCCACTCATAGGAACCCTGTGAGACTGAGTAGACCTGCTGCTGCGGGTCTCTGAGAGTGTAACTCTTGATGGGGGTACAAAGGTGCCTATTTTTCCCTCTGAGACACTAGTGGTTTTGAACTATTAACCTTGTGGCTAGCATCCCAATGCACAATCCCTACCCAAGGAACTTATTAGAGACTCATTAGCTATAGGAGACCAGATGATATAGTGGTTGCACACTGAGATTTTATCTTGTCCTTGACATCTCTGCTATATACCCCTTAGGCCTCTTCTCTGCCTTAGCAATGTTACACAATTCTTTTATCATTGTTGATAAATGCCCAGAAGCACATCACTATGCCATAATCCTCCTCCCATAGGAGCAAACCTAATTCACCAATGAAGTGCTGAGAGGAATCCAACTATGTAAGCAAGGCTCCTGCTCAAAGACATTTAGTTTTACATACTCTCGTGACAAACAGCCCTCGATTCTGATTCTTGGTTCTGATGCCAACACTCCCCTGACACTTCTTTTGCAAGTTCTCTAGTACCAGAGTCTTCTGTTTCTGGATTGAGGAAGTTCAAAGCAAAGGTATCATAGAGTCCAAAGGACACACTTTATTTGTGACACTTTTTTTTCCACCTGGGACTCTTGATGGTAATCAGATTCCTGCCTTCCTACTTGTGACATGGCTCATTTTGCCACGAGATGGAAAGTGATAGATATTATAGAGTTTCAAGTTTACACTCACAACTAGCCCAGTAAATAATCAATTACAACTAAATCATATGACTCAGTCAGCACCCCCCCCCACTTTTCCATGTCCACACCTAATTTTTGTGCACCCAATTCATTAATTTGGTAAGGATTACAAAGTCTATTGTTACAAGAGCTCTATCAAGTTAATCCCTACACCACTGTCTTGATTCTCCCTAACTCTACTTTCTTGCTATTCCAACAGTACTTACAAATATAACTCAAGCCATCTGCTTTAATTTCCATTTGTTTCAATAATATATTAGTACAGGTTAAGACCAACTATTGTCTTAAATCTATAGTTAGTTTCTCCCATATCCCTAATTTTCACACACCCATCACTGTGATACCTTTAAGCAAAAATCAAATATGTTATTACCCTGAGTTAATTTCTCAAGTACTTTCCTATTCCATTCCAGTGAATATTTACTTTCTGAAGTGCACTTCCATTTTCTAACCTGTCAAGTAAAGTTAATACAATTACTACTTTCTTGGGTAATTATAAAGATGAAGTGGATACTTACAAAGTTGTGAGAATAATAGAAGACATATGAAAAATATCATTCAGAGCAACATTATTCTATAAATATAATTTAAACCTTTTATGAAGTCTGATTCTTACTGCACCCCATCTCTCCTACCTCACCTCTTACCAATGACCATTCCTTCAGTCATCTGGCTTCCTTTTACTATCTCAAGAATAGCAGACAGGTTAATTCTTTTGCTGAAATTTTTTTCTGTCCATCTTCCTTACGGAAAGATGTAGCGTTCCACCCTTCTCTGTGTGGGCTCATTTTTATCATCAAAGTCTCACGTTTTGTACTACTTCTTAACAGAACTTTTCCTGATCACCAAAATTAGAATTTATACCTGATCCAAGTAACTATTACATCACATTACTTTTATTTTCAAATCCCTTTTCTTTAATTCTCTATTACATTACCCTGTTTCCATTTTCTGTATCATTTTTTCAGTGTCTGAATGCTTGCTTCTAACTTTTTTTCTACTTCATTGTAATTGGCCTCTCCCAACGACAATGTACATAACTCCATGACAGCAGAGCCTTTTATTTCTATGAGCCATCTGACTTTTCTAAGCCTTTTACTTCTTTGAATCACAGTTTTCTCAAAAGGAGATACAGGAAATCGATATCATCTTAGTGTCGAGAGTCTTAAAGTGTTTAATCCATATCAAATGCCTAAAATCAGGTCTTGCAAATATGTGGTCATCTTGCTTTGTTTCTTCTTAAAAAAAGAAAAGAAAATTCACGACCATCAAGTTGATGCTGATGCTAAAGGACAGGTCCAAAGAACCTCTGAATTTCAGAAACTCAGACTGTTTCTTGGAGTAAACTCTCCATTGCCTTCCTGCAGAGCTGCTGAAGTTTTCAAGCACTAGATCTTGTGGATCCCAACCCCGAAAACACTGTCCCCCAAACCTTTTTCTTTCAAAGGAAAACAAGATAGAATCTGTTCTATAAAGCCAATCCATGTATATTTTTCAACAAACAGAGCACCAAGAAGAGAGCTCAACAGTCTGCACTTGAGGGGAAGTCAAGCTGATAGTCTGAAAGACACATCCAGAGAGCATCTTCCACGGGTCACAGGAGTAATTGCAAAAGCCCAACTGAACAGACATTTTAGAGTTCCACAGTCTGCATTATATATTATTATTTTTGTTCCATAGGGGAAGCAAATCTTCAATCAGAAGAAAAACCCTCCTGCTTACTCCTGCTGGCCTACCTGCAAGACTGATGAGATGGAAGCCTTTCGGTTGATGTTAGAGCCCTTGACCTGCAGAAGCTTGAAATGATCTTACATCGTTCACTCCAATTGCTTGTGAGCTTTCAGATATGTATCCCACTGAAGTTATTTTAATTCAAAACCTAAGAATTTTATCTCTGTCCACTTAGACTAGTCTGAACATGGGAGTTGGTGCAAAGCGTGATTTCCACTTTTGAAGAGGTTCTCAGAGAGGTGTTTACAGAGCATCCAAATTGGCAATTGATTGAAATTATCTGGTCTTGAGGTATCCCATGTTTTCTACTAATTTTCTGCTCTTCAGTTATTTCTACATTTTATTATGGCTAGCACCTTATGATATCAGTGTTGTGGAATACTGTGCAACTTGAAGGAAGCCCAGGAAATGATGCCACTGTTTTTGCATAGAGCTTTTACTCAACTAATAGAACCATCAATCAACTTATGTTGGTGCTGTAACCAAGATTTCAGAAGTCAAATTGCAATCTGGTGATGTTGCTTATCCTTGTATAACTGTGTGCTTTTCCCCTGCTATTCTATTTTAATTATAGGTTAAATAATTAATAATTTTACATCCTATTTACTCTCAATCTGTCCAGGGTGCACTTTTCCTGGCTGATTTGTGTCTAAATGACAAGGCAATCTTTGGTTAGAATCAGCTCTAAATTCAGTGATAAACACATTCATCCTTCTATTAGTTCTGATGAAATCTATCCACAGGCAGGTTATGTGCCAGAACACTGATATATGCCATGAGTCTGCAGGGCTATGAACTCTATCTCAGCGAAGTCTTACAGATGGGAAATAAATTAGTAGGCTTTCTCCAGAGAAAATGAGCTAACAGGAAAGATTGGAGTCTCTTGGTTTAGGAGCTTTGCCTAAAGTTAGTTCCTCTTGGGGAAATTCAGTGATGTGTTCTTAGCAATTCTAGGAAGAGTTGAGATCTTTCAATACAAACATTATGGTCTTATGTAAATTCAAAACGACTTTCTTTGGGACTATAGCCCAGGGATGTAAATCTGAATAAGTTTTTTTTTTAATAAGTTTTTAGAGTTCACTGCAGCCTGATTCTTAAAGAAATAAAATATGCATATTATTTGTGCTTGACTTGAGATAAAGGTTAGCTTTAAGATAGAAGAAAAGTAAGACAAAATACAGAAATAACTGAAAAACATTTTCACTTTTAACGAGCACATGAGATTAACCATATTGTGAAAGTTGACTCATGAAAGGGTACCTGTTAGAAAAAAATTATTCACCCTGTCAAACCTGATTTATAGACATGAAAAGAAAGAAAATCAAGCATGATCCAAGCAAATAGTTACACATCAACAAGGTGTAACTAATATGACAGTCATTCTTATTGAATCATTGCTTAAAATTATTAAATTCAAGTTATGAAAATTTTTCTGAATTATTATATACTAATTTTATATCAGACACAATAAATGCAAGTTTTGTATAAATTCTCATGTTTTCTAAGTCTCATACACTAATGTTAGGATCCATGAAACAATTATCTGTATTCCTTATTTGCAAAATAATAAAAAGCATTTCCTTACCAATGGCATCTACATTAATGGTGTGTTTCATATCACTGCAGCACAAATTCAGTGAATAGCTAACAAGGCTTACCCTCAGATTAAAAAATGGCAAAAAGTTGATAAATATATGTACATCAAAGAGAAAAGATGAAAGACACATAATGTTTCCTATTCCTACCACTAAGTAAATGCTGAAAACAAAGTAAAAACTAAAAACTTTGACCAATACAGGGGATATGAAAATTATTGCTACTGGACCAATTCATACATGCATGAGCTTTTTGAAAAAGCAAAATACACTGAAGCACGTGCTTAAAATTAGTGGATGGCAATAGACAATTTCTTTCTAGAATATGCCTATCTTGGTGTGATATGTTTATTGTGCCAATCTGACCCATAGAAACAAATGCTATTAATCAAGTCAGTTTAATTTGAGGGCAAAGAAATAAATATGAGGGCTCTGCAAAAAACCCCTCCATCTCTTTTGGTCTCTGGTGATCAGAACAATGTATTGCTTCTTTAGCTAGTTCTCTGCCTCACCTGTGTGCTCCATTAACCTGGGTCTAGCCAACCCAGGGATCATGGTGCTAGAGTTTGAAGCTGCTTCAAGACCGGTTTTGCCACTCTGCTGTTGTATAGCATCACTTGTGCAGATCTTGTCATCAGGAGTTGCTTGAATTCAGTATCCCATCTGGGTCTTCTTGCTTGAGCTCCTGAGCTACCATCTTCTACTTCTAGCCTTGCATTCATTTCTTGAAATATCTTAACAGGTGTTCTGTAGACTCTTGGGTGCCAGTTTTTAGACAATGCTTTCAATTCAGTAGGACTTTTTCCTTAAATAACATTAGTTCTTGACCATCTTCTACCTCCTGAAACAGTTGGCTGCTAGCAAGTCTCATTTGTATGATGATTTTGTGTTTTCTTCCTATCTTCTCTTGATACTTCCTGTATCATTCTATATTTTGTTTACAGTGTCCTTCAATATTGGAACTCAAGATGAGCTATTTACAATATTTTCAGCAAAAAAAAGAAATTCTGAGCATAATTTTCCCTTACATGGTCTTCAATTCTAGGTCCTTCTACTCTTTGTTATAATATCTTACATCTTCTCGAACTGGGCTTTTACATTTTTCAGTAAAGTTATTTTATTTCATTGCTATTTCTATCAATTCTTCTGCCCTTCACTCTGGAGCATGTTTCAGAGTCTCTGCTGACATCCATTTTGATCCATGTTTCTCTCCTGTCTCTGTAGTGACCTGTTTTCTTTATGTGTGAGATCCTTGATGTCTTCCACAACTATTCTATTCTTGAGTTGCTAGAGTTCAATAAGTTAAATATGTACCTGAAGTGTTTCTAAATTTATGTGAGGTATATTCAATGCCATATTTTATTTCTTATAAAACTGGTTCTAATTTTCTTTATTCTCTACGTTAGCTTTTCTATGAGCAATTGATGGTTTGTTCCATGGTTGGTCCCTGCTCTGATCTAGACTATTTTTCTTTACTTTCTCCAGCATCTCATTCCTCAAGGTTAAAAAAAATTAGTCAGTTTGATTCTTATACGTACCATCAAGTGAGTGCGGTCCATGTGTGACGTTGCTGTTTATGTTGTTGAAAAAAAGATGTTGGATAATAAGCCACAGATTTTTAAAAGTTCCATCATGCGTTAACTAACATCATTTCCATTTCAGAGGCCAAGGACATATAGCAATTTTAAATGTGTGTAAGTCTACTAACAGAGATATAGTGTCTGTAGAGGCAGTGAATTATTCAATGTGGCTCCTCTAGGTTAAGCTTCTAACTCCCAGGAAAGGACTTTTCCCTGCATGGAGATGGTAAGAAGGTATGGGGAGATGCTAATAGCATGGACTTGTAAAGGTAACAGGATTCCTAGGGGTACCATCCTTCTGTGCACGAAAAAAGTCCTGGGAATAAGGCATAAAGATCTCAATACAGCAAGATCCAGGAGTGGAGCACATCATTTGGATCAGAAATCTCTGCACAGTGCTTTTCCTAGATCCAACCACAGCTGTACCTTCAGGGAGCAACATCAGAACCAGAAGTCAACAAGTGGTACGGGGATGGACTTCTCAACCCACAAAGCCATGTTAAGGTTAGTGATTCTATAGGATACGGCCTTGCTGAGTGGGATGCCCCAGTTCTTGACATCTCCACTTAATGTGGGAAGTTGGACTTGCTGACCCACAGAAGTGGAGCTCAGTTCCTTTGGACTGAGGCTTACTAGAGTAAGATGCTTTGGGGGTATTTGATTCAAGGAGCTGGGTTTGTTGATCTTTAAAACTTGAGCTGGGGGCTGAGCCCTGTTGGCATAGGGGTTGAGTATGGGAATGTAGCCCACTGGCTTTGCAGTTCAAATCCAGCAGCATTTCTCCAGGAGCAAGGCTGAGCCCCCCACCCCAACCAGAGGGCAGTGATGCCCCCCAAAAAAACAACAACAATAAAAACAACAAACAAACAAACAAAAAACCTTGAGCTAAATAGTTCCAAGCTGAAGTTTACAGCAGAGTGGAATGTCTCTTTGGTCATTTATGAGCCAATCTGAAGGTTTATTATATGTCCTGGTAAATAATTCAACCCTGAACATTCCTCACAATGGCATTACAACTTGTTAATTTCCATGAATTTTGTCTCTGAGTTTCTGTGTTGCCATTGCAATGGATATTAGAACCTAGATATATATTTTAGCATGCTAATTAAATCAGCACAGTATCTTTGAGACAAAACTGATTGGCCAATATCAGACTTATGACCTTGTACTGGACTGGATTGGAATGTTTCCTTAACTTACAATTTCCTATTATATGGAGCTCTCCCTTATACATATATGTGTTTATGAATTTGTTTCTCTAGTCTACCCAGACTTGCACAGGCAGTAAAGGTAACTAGAGTTCTGTAAAGAAAAAAAACCAGGACACTTATGACTTTAGGGAGATTATAGATAGATAGATAGATAGATAGATAGATGATAGATAGATAGATAGATAGATAGATAGATAGATAGATAGATAGATAGATGATAGATAAAACACAAAGAATCCACAGAGCGATTCAGAGGGGTCAATTCAACTCATTTTCAGGAGACAGTTAATATATTGGAGTCCTTCAATTCACAAGGGCTGCTGGGTATAAGGCAAGGAAGCAGACAGATGAGTCTTCTATAGAGCACTCTAGGCAGTCTGGCCACAGGCAGCAAACAGCAGGGCAAGTCACTAACAGTCAGCCAGATGACAGGATCTTGCAGTCCCCAATTCAAGTGATACAAACACCAGAATTGTGGCGAAACAGTGCTCAAAGGAGCGTCAAACTTTCATGGCTCTATCCATGGGCGGGGTGTCCCACAGGCAGTTTAGTTCCCTACTTGAAGCAGAGAATTAGCTAAGGCAGCCGAATACTGTCTAGAGCAAGAGACAGAAAGGTAAGACTCGCCAAGCCATTTATCTCTTTGTCCTTCAATTAAACTCTGTCCTTATAAATTCCACATGTGTTTATTGGGTAGGTTGGCACAAGAAACCTACCTATCACAATCCACCCCTTGCCAATTTTTCACCTGTACACAATTCTTAAGCCACATATATAATTTCCAGATATTAAAGAAATCATACTCATCATTAACATCAAACATTCATCAAAAGTAAAAATAAAAATACACTGAATATAATTATATACAGTACATTATGAATAAAGGAAAGATATTCAATAAGCACATATAAATAAAATAACTTAGCAATCACAAATCTCACTTTTGCAATTGATCACAGGGTGGTAACTGATAGGCTACAACTACCTTCTTCTACTTCCCATTCTGTTGTAGCATGAAATATCAGAGAAGAGCAGAAATAAAAGCACAGGCATGAGAAATGTGGTTTAATACCAGCGAAAGGCTGACACCATCTGGCTGTGTGTCATGCCTAGGGCCACGCTCCCCTATCCTTTATTTTCTCTGCTAACTAGGACATGACTTCTTCAAAGTAAACAAGGAGCGAGGAAGCAGACTAAGCACTAGGCTCTCAAAACAAAACCACCCTATCAGAAAATGAAAGGTTTTTGTCCTTGGGAAGGAACACAGCTCCCTCAGTCAGGTCCTTCTCCAAGAACTGCATCCAAGCGGCTTGCAGCTCAGATGCTCAGAGTCTCCCTGTTTTTGAGGGATATGTGGTGTCCATGGAAACAGTCCACTTGCCTCAGCCTCTGCTAACTCCTTTGGGGCTAACGTCCTGTATTACCTTTGCCCTCAGCAAGTACCTCAGCTGGCTGTGGTTTTTTTGCCTGGTAGGGTAACCCAGATCTTCATTCTCTAGAGGTCTAAGTTACTAAACATCCTGTCAGGATTGGGTTGCTGTAATTTACCATATACTTAATCACAGGGCATGATAGAACTAAGAGACAGCCTATGGAATCTCCTGGATTCCAGACATATTCTTCTTTACCTCCATTATGAAGTACCAGGATCAATCAATCACACCACTCAGTATAGTGACACCCTTCCTGACCAGTTGATCCAAAGGCATGAGAAACCTAAAGTGATCAGGGAGGCATTCTCAGCTGCCAGTTCAGTGGGATCCATCCTGTGTTTCCTGGTTGGAGAGTTTCTTCCTTTGGGACCAGAACATCCAGATCTGAAGTGCATCGAGTTTTTGGGACAGGAAGCAAACATGTTGCAAGTGGACCATCAAGAGTAATAGTGAGTGGTGGCACTCCAGCTTATACCCTTTGCTTCCTGGGCAATGAGATAAATGCCTTTGCATCCCTCGTGAGCTACAGGACCTATGAATCCTGGCTATTGGAGAAACAGCATCATATAGTGGCTGCTGCTTTATAGTGTGTACAGCCTCTTGGAGACCCATGCCCCAGCCCCACTAGTTGTTGGCATCTAACTGGCACAGTACTTGTGTCTACAGGAGGCCATTCCATCATTCTATCAAGCCAGTTACTTCAGGATAATGAGGGACATGACATAATCAGTGGATTCCATGGGCATAGGTCCATTCCTGTACTTCATTTGCTGTGAAGTGAGTTCCTTGATGTGAAACAATGCTTTATGGGTGGATGAGGCATTCTGTAAGTCCATAAATGGTAGTTTGGGGAAAAGCATTGTGTGCATGGAAGGCAAATCCATATCTGGAGTAGGGGTCTCTTTTAGTAAGAACAAAACATTGTCCCTCCAAGAAGATAGATGTGGACGCATGTAATCAACCTGCCACCAAGCTGCTGGTTGATCTCCCCGAGGAATAGTTGCGTATCTTTGACTTAATCTTGATTCCTGCTGCTGGCAGATGGGGCACTCAGCAGAGGATGTCTCCAAGTCAACCTTGGTGAATGTAGGTCTATGTTCCTGTGCCCATGTATAACCTCCATCCCTGCCACCATGTCCACTTTGTTCATGTGCCCATTGGGCGATGAGAGGAGTGGCAGAGGAAAGAGGAGGACCAGTCTTCACAGTGCATGTCATCTTATCCACTTGATTGTTAAAAGTCCTTCTCTTCAGCAATAACCCTTTGGTGAGCATTCACATGAGACATGATTATCTTTCCTTTCTTAGACCATTCAGAGAGATCTGTTCACAAACCTCTTCCTCATACCTCCTGTCACCAATTTTCCATTCATTCTCCTTCCAATTTCATGGCCATCCAGCCAAACCATTAACCATAGACCATGAATCTGTATACACTCTCACATCTGGCCATTATTTCTCACAGTGCACTTTGAGGTGCACTGCTCAAAGTTTTGCCCATAGGAAGGATTAATGAGCCTCAATTTTAGTTACAGGTCTAGAGAAAATAATGCGTGAAGGTGTTTCCTGGGTTCTCTCAGCAATATCTTATAAGATATCTCCCCCAGGTAATGAAACAGATGCAGCCTCCTCTGGCATTTCAGCTTGAACGATTTGCTTAATCAGCTCAGGTATGGGTTGTTTTACTGATAGTGGATTAATCTGGGTTGTTTTACTGATAGTGGATTAATCCCCATACCTGGGAGGGGTGGACCTATTGACTGGAGTGGTTGAGTTGACTCTAGGGGCTCATTGTCCTCCTCTGCCCATATGTTCCCATCCCATGTTCAAGGGTCCCAGTTCTTTCCTACCAAGGGCCTCACTTTAATATCAGACACTGTTCTAGACCTGCTGTTCTGCTGACATTTTAATTCAGCTATTTGTCTGGGGAGATTCTAGATTTGGTTTTCAGAAAGGTCATCTCTATTACTAGAGAAGAGAAGACTCTCCTTTGTAGCACATGCTGAGCTGTTATTTGGCACCTGAGTCATGAGCCCCAGGTTCTGATGTTATCCTTTTTCTTGAGCACATTTTCTATTGTAAGAAGGACCAGTCAACCAGCTTCTTTATCCTACTCATCTTGACAAAACGGCTGGAAAATTTCAAGCACACCATCACCCAGAATCTCTCCTCTAGCCAGCACTTCATCTTTTGGTGATTCTGTGGATATTAGTTTTGCTACTTATCACCCTGGATTCATAAAAGTGGCAGAATTATCCATGCCTTTCAGGGTAGAGAGAGCATTTTCAGTCCTGTTAAGCCTAATCAAGCTGGAGAGCCAATTTGAGAATCCCATATTTATTATATTGTTCCTTTAGAAGACATAGCATTAACAGAACACATTATAAATCAAAAGTATCAAATCAATATTTATCTCATTCATATCAAAAACCTAGGGAAAAAGTTCAAAATAAGCACGAGAAATGCAAAAGAAAAATAGAAAGAGTTAAAAATAAGAGTCTGGTTTAAACAAACTGCAAAAAACAGCAACAAGAAAATCAGTTAACAAATATCATTAGTTGTATAGATCAATAAAAGTTAAAAAATATCTTGAATGACTAGTGAGAAGAAGGAAAAGAGAAGAAAGAAATAAGTGATGGAGAAAGGGAAACAGATCAAATACTAATAACAAAACAGAATATAGATATTTACATTAAAGCTATAAATATTAAAAAGATAAGGCATTACTGAGTATTGCTCAATATATACAAATATGAGAGAAAATAGGCCAAATGACCTCCAAAACAAACCAAACTTCTTTCCATTGAACATATATAACTTGAGCATCCTTATGAAAATGAACTCTATGTGGGCTGCTAGACATAAGTTCAGAGCCAAAATTTTTATTGAGGAAAAAATATGAAAAGCACTGCTTCCCATAAAAATTTACAGACTCAGAAATTTTTTTACAGATTCACAAACCCCATGTTATTGATCTTGGGTACCATGGAGTTGAGCCTAACCCATAGTAATTCCACATAATACAGAACAACAACAAAAAATCCAGTCATGAACCAGCCTCACAACTGTTCTTATGCCTGAACCCGTCTCTGTAATCATGGTGTCAATCCTTCTTGTGGAGGACCTTCCTCTTTTTGCTGCTGCTCCACTTTTCCAAGTAGAGGACTGGTCTCTTGACCACATGTCCAAGTGTGTAAGACAAAATCTCCCCATACTCCTTCCAAGACAGATTTGCTTGTCTCTTTGGCACTTGAGAGTGCTTTCAATACAGTCCTCAGTTACTAAATTTGAAAGGCATTCATTCTTCTTTGATCTTCCTAATTCGATGTTCAATGTTAGCATGCATATGAGACAATTGAAAATACCATGGCTTGGCTGAGCCCTGGCGGCATAAATGGTTGAGTGCGGGACTGCAGGCCCACGGGCTTGGTGGTTCAAATCCAGGGTGGCTCCCAGGAGCAGCACTGGGTAGCTCCCACGACCACCAGAGGGCAGTGATACCCCACCCCCCCCAAAAAAAAGAAAATACCTTGACTTAGGTCAGGCACACCTTATTCCTCAAAGTAATGTCTTTCTTTTTCAATACTCTAAAAAGGTCTTGTGAGGCAGATTTACTCAAAACAACCCCTGTATTCATGTATTGAATGCTGCTTCCAGGAGCATTGATTGATAATATTCTTTACAAGTTGTGTTAGGCCAGACCGACTAAAGAAAAAAATCCAGTGACATTCCCATATATGTAAGAAAGAGCTTTATATCCATGTATCAAGAAAACATTCCAACCAAGTCCAACTTAATTCACAAACAATGCTGCAGAATGCAAAAATATCACAAGTTGGCAGGTGCAGGGCAATATGAATCCAAGGGTGGTGGGAACATCCCCAGGGCTCTAGAAGCTAACCAGATCAACTAAGGGGGAGGCAAAGAGGAAAGGGGGGTTCCCAGGTCCTTCCCTATAAGAAAACCACACCCACAAGCAGTCACCATCAGACTGTGACCTGATTGAGAGGCAAAGCTCCATCCGCTATTTGATGTATCGCTAAGTTCACGTGAAGTTGTGGAACTACCAAACAAGTTCACGTGAAGCTATAGACCTAACAAACATGGTCGACATTTTCTGCATTTCCCATGGTGTTACTTATGGGTTCATTGGAGGATTTTGGTCGTCATCTTGACATTTAATTGTAGTCCATACTGAAGTCTAAAACCCTTGATCTGCATAAGGAACTACTGCAGGTCCTCCCTACTGACAGCAAGCAAGAGTGTGCCATTTACATATCAAGTGTTGTAAAAACCTTTCTCCAACCCTGATGCTACATTCATCTTCATATAATCCAACTTCTCTGATGATTTACTCAAAATACAGGTTGAATAAGTATAGTGCAAGTATATAACACTGATATACTCATTTCTACATTTGAAACCGTATCCCCTTGTTAAATTAGCACAGCTACCTCTTGATCAATGTACAAGTTCCAAATGAGCACAACGAAATACTTTAAAATCCCCTTTCTTCTCCAGGTTATCTATAGTTTGTTATGATTCTCACAGCTAAATGCCTTGCATCGTCAACAAAGCAAAAGTACACATTTAGTATTCTGTTTTCAGCTAAGACTAATTGATGTCAACAATGATATCCCTTGTTGCACATTCTCTTCTGAATATAGTCTGAACCTCCGGAAACTCCCTATCAATGTACTGCTGACAGTATTTTGGATGATGTGTTAGTCCGGGTAGACTAGAACAAATTTCATAGACACGCATATAGATATAAGAGAATGGTTTATATACAAAAGGAATGGAACATTGAGAAAGCATCCCAAACCAGTGCAGTACAAAGTCATAAGTTTGATATTAGCCCAAATGCCTGATACCAGTCTACGATGTCTTCTTCCAAGTTACGAAGCCACAGGTCAGTGGGTGCAGAATCTTGGTGCTGGCAGGGGTCTCCCTATGTCTCCTCACTTCCAGGACTCAGGGTCCATCAACCGCATCCCTTGGTGGCAGAAACAACTCATCGCTGGCAGGGGTCCCAATGTGGCCTCTCCAGCTTCAGAGGTCTGGCTCCATCAGGGCAAAGCTGTGTGGCTTCTCCTCCATTTCCTCAGAGGCTGCCATCTTGTCTTGTCCGTGATTCATCGTCTCTGAGACTAACTCCCTACAACTGGGAGATAGCTTCTCATCTTCATGAGGGAAATATCACGAGATTTCCCAGAAGTCTCAGGAGAAAGCCATGCCCACACGGAGGCCTCATTGGCTACTCAACGGCTATCTCCAGATTAACAGGCTAGACTCTACTGCTACACCTCAATCATGAAATTAATATAAGCACATGACCACCACAGATGATCTTCAGCAAAATTTTACTTGCATATGCTGTTGATGATACTGCTCTATAATTTGAGCATTGTGTTATGTTGCCTTGCTTTAGAATGGATGCAAATGTAGATCTCTTCTAGTCAGTGACCTAGTAGCTATCTTCTGCTTTCCCATCACCAATTACTAACAATGTGCCTCAAGTGTAAATTTGATACATTTCAGAATGAAGACATTTGTAGAATTCCTTAATTTCTTCATAATCTGATTTTGTGATTGGAGCATAAATTTGAATATTTGTTTGTTTGGATTTATTTGGAGGCAGATAGATACACTCTTATCATAGATCTCAGGGTACTTGATTGACTTTATAATATCCTTTTGAGTAGTGAATGCTATGCCATTCTTCATGATGTGTTAATCCTGATGTAACAAATCATAAGATTTTCTGATTTAAAATGACCAATGCAAGTCCATTTCAGCTCAATGATACCTAGGCTATTGATCTTTATGCTTCTATTTAATTTTTCTGACTTCCAATTTTCCTAGATTCATATTTCATACATCCCAATATCTCATTAGTAATAGACAGCTGCTCCATGCAAAGCATCATGTTTGACTCCCCTCCAAGAAAGCAGCTCCTCCTCAGTCACATTTCAAATGCCCTCAAAATAGAGAGGCCTGTCCTTCCATACTTTCACTGACGATATTTTTCTATTCTTTAAGCCTTCAGGGTCTGACACTGTTTCAAAACTATGCATAAACTTTTCCATCTGTAGTGGGCAGCCAAGGCCTTCTACATTATCTGTTCTTAGATTGGAAGCTTCTTTGAAAACTGTTCATTCCGGGAAACCATGCTGGCATTTGAAATATCAGTGACATAGCTTCTAGCATCACAGCAGCTATACTATAAGTGACTTATAAGTGGTGGCAGAAATCCTATATAGGATCACGACAAGTGAGAATGAACTAGATGGCACTGGGATTTTTACCTATAAAGTAAATTGAATTTATAATTCAAACTCTCAAACAATAACAAGAAAATCTTAGTTCCATTGAGTGGATCCTGATTCACTGAGATCTGATAGCACACAATAGAACTGCTTCTATGAGTTTCTGAGACTGTAGCTCTTTACAGGAATAGAAAGCCTGGTCTTTCCCCTATTGAGTGGTGGAGGATTTAAAGTGCCAAGCAGCCCAGTGGGTACCACTCTGCCTCCAGGACTCTCTAAACTAAACCCACCCTCCCCCATAAGAATTCTCCTGGTCAATAGTTTCACTGAGAATTCCACCAAATGTTTAAGGAATAAGTAACACAAATTTTAATGTAATCACTTAAAGAAAATAAAAGATAAGAGGACATTTCTCAATTCATTTTATGATGCTAATATTACTCACACTAAACCTAGGATAAAGAAACTTCAAAAAATAATCTAGAGAACAGAATGTCTCAGGAACACAGATTTAAAAACCCTTATCCAAATATTAACATATAGAATCCAACAATGTATACCATGAGTAATTGAGACTTATTCTAGAAATGGAAAACAGGTTCAGTACTTGAAAGCCAATCATTATATTTCACTATATTAATAAGTTAAAAGAAAAGTCAGATAAATGTATCACACAATGCAAAAAAACTGATGAATTACTGGCTTAATAGAAAGACCACTGAAGAGAGGAATGTTATCTCAATTTTCATTCCTACTAGTCATATCATACTATCCTATGCAACATATAAGATCCTTTAGATATTCACAACTTTAGGAAAGATAGTAGTTAACCACTCAAAGAAACCTCACTCTAGCTCACATGACTAAAATAAATAGGGTTGCTTTGGGTGGCTACGGAATTTTTGTGTGGACTTTGAGAATAGGGCACACAGTCATGCCAAGAAGTGGTGCTGGGAATAAGAATGTTTGAAACCCCAAGTAAGCTACTCTTTTTCTAAAACTGCCAGAAGCCAAAGAAATAGAAAAACACTTTTCTTTGAAAGAGAAACCTTATGATGTGGAGTTTGCATATCTTCTATTCTAGGGATTCAAACTTGAGTTTCTTAACCACAAATATAAGTCCAGGAGAGATAATTACTTAATTTCCTTGAGATGTCTATACCTGATCTAATCAACTACAATAAGGAGTGTGAGCCACTAATGCACACCTAACTAAAGGAGCCCAGGTTGAGGAAAGATGGGACACGGGGCACAGGGCATGATGGCACCACAAACACGTGTCCATTCAAAGCAGGTTTCAAAAGTCTATTATATCCTAACTATTAAGAGGAGCAAGAAAAGTATATCAAATAATTTTATTTCTTATCTCTTCTGCAAAACTCTTTTTCTTGTCATATTCTGTTCATCCTTCAATATTATAACCAATTCTATTCTTCCATGAAGACCCATCTCTGTTCAGACCTCATTGATCTAATTTCCTTAAAAGTTCTACGGTACCAAGACACTGCACTAGTCCAATTGTCTTGGATTGATAAATTATTGCATATTTATAGCTATGTTATATTTTATATATTAGCTAATCTCTATATGTGTATTATACTTTATACTTATATTTTATAATATTAACATCAGTATATGCTTATTTCAATTAGTAAAAACTCTGACGCCATGACTAATATTTCTAAACCCACTCCATGCACTTAGTCTTTTCTTAAACATGCAATGGGTACTCAGTAAATATCTAACCATTTGTTAAAAGACCATGGACACATTCTCATATCATCTTTCCAAAATAGGGTTATAAAGTTTACTTTTGAAAATTATAGTAAAAAATGGACTATAGTAATAAAGATGAAGAACTAAGTAAACAAATGGATTGGATTTCTCATACTGAGATGCTAAAGTAAAAACCCTAGAAATAAAGTTATTTACCTTTACTTTTTAAATTATTTCTTAAGAATGAACACATGAGAATAAAAATAACCTTCTCGCCTGTACTGGTAATAAAACAAGATACAGAGCGTCTGAAAGGAATTGTTTTCATTTGCATGGAAAGTCAGCTATGCAGCTGAGGCTTAGTTTTATGTGTGGATGCTTATTTATTCACTCATCCCTTATTGATTGTGCACTACAATGATTCTATGAAGCATATCAACAAATACAAGAAAAAGTTTCCACCTGCAGAGAACCCATAAGTCAGTGAAGGAGACAAGATATATAAATAAATTAAAAGATAAAGCAATATAAATATCTTATTTTAAACTGTGCATCCTCCCTTCTGAAATTTCAAGTGCTGCACTTATAATTATTATCTTTGAAAACCCTTACCTTTCTTACTTTGAGTATATCTAGTATAAAATAATAAAAACTTTTGTTTGCTGTATTCTAAGATTGCTTCTCAACTAGTCACATCCCATTATTTTCTGTCTTGACTGTGCCTAATGCTAAAAGAATCACTATTTCCTTTAATACTCTTGCTCCTTATTTTTCTATTAATTCATTTATTCATTAATTCAGCCAATCAATCAATAAATGCATAGTAAATGCCTACCTTGTACAGGCAGTGTTCCTACTCACTGCAGGTAAAACAGTGAATCAAACAAAGTACCTGTCTCCTAGAGATTATGTGGCTGTGAATCACACAGGTCCTCACCTTCTCTCTTATTCTCTGCTAAGGAAGAAAAAAGTGCATAATAGGGTTGCAGATGCAACTAGAAATGTATGGGCTTTTTTTTTATCTTACCTGAATCTTAACCTTTACTAATTAATCCCCCTATATCACTTATTCCAAATATTTTCCATTCTCCACAGTCCTTTAACTCCCAATCTACACACACACACACACACACACACAAAACCCAGAGACTTTCTTTCCTCACCGAAAGAAGCAGTATGTATAAATTCGCTGAGTTTCTCTTCTTATGGCTTCTGCTCATTCCCCTTATTAAACATACCCTTCTATTGTGTTTAATATTCCCTACAGACTCCTTTAGAAAGTTTTCTTGATTGTTCACTGTCTTTCTTGTATTTTAACTTTCTGTCCTGAATCTTTCTTCTTTACACAGAAACATACTTACATATCACCTACCTATAAAACATACATGTTAAACCCCTTTGTGCACAGTGTATCTTTCCCCTTTCTTAAAAGCAAAAGGAACACATTTTCAATAGAGGGAAACTGAAGTCTCTATAAGACTTTTTCAAATCATGAAGGTCAATCTTGTTTGAAGACTCACGCTATAATGGTATAATATATATGGATATAGAATGGTAGTCTCAAGGGTTCACTTGCAGTTTGATGTAACATTGCATGAGAAAATCTCTCATGCAGTCATGCTAGTGCAGGCAAGTTGTCCATGTTTAATAAACTCAGAGGCAACATATCGCTATCATTTGTTGGAGCATGTGAGTCCACCATGCACACCCAGCCAACCTGGTAAGATGCCTTGCTCATAACAAACAAGGAAACCCAGCAATTGTAAAAGCAACCACAAAAGACTCAAAATTCCTGACACCAGGAAGGACTCAGAGGAAGCTTCTAAAGTAAGATTTTTTTCTGTCTCTATTGAGAAAGTATTGCAGGCAGAACTGGCTGCTCCTTAAGGCAACTCTTCGTGTCATGTGTCTCCCCGGAGGGACCATGTTTCTCTCCCCCAGGTACTTTGCTTCAAGTTCCCAGCAAGCTCAGCTTCTGCTCCAATCATCCGAACATCATAAGTCATCAACCTTTGGATGCCAGTACACTAGAGAGTTTAGAATTAGCCGCTGAAGAAACAACAGAAGACCCAATAAGGGAAATGGCATGGGGGTGGGGAAGAAAAAAAACAAAGCAGTATTTGATCCTGACAATAACTACAAGATCTAGAGAACAAAGGGACGTAAAAAGTTCTAACCCCTTTTTCCCCCACCAAGCACAATATCATTTCCATTATTTCTCCAGGCTCCTATTCCCAATTCAAAGCAATTTATCTGAAGTCCAGACACTGTCACTGTGATTTAGCTTCAGTTTTATGGCAACTGCAGGTCTCTAATAAGTATGCTCCTTTCATTGATTTTGTTCCCCTTCAGCTGCTGCTATAAATGTAATTGAAATTTTTAGGTTTTTTTCTCCTGACCTAACTTTTTCTTTCTTTCTTTTTCCTTTTAACTGACAAGAGCACAATCAGTGTGGTGTTCTTGAATTTCATATGCTGTTCAAAAAAAATAGTTTCTTCTGGAAATTGATGGTTGTTGCTATCACTTCATTTGCTTTCCATGCCCCTCCCCCCAAAGCCCACACACTTCACCTTCATCACATGAATTTTGTAACATCCACTAGTTCATGAATTACAGACCTTTTCAAGTATTTATATATAGTTCTTAATAAAGCATATGATGGGATTTCAAACAACTATATACATCCCACAACTTTCTGAAGCTCCTTGTAGGTAATAAGTTAATTTTCAGGCAGTGTTTTCATTCAAAGCATTGAGATTTTCTTTGATGATGGACTAAGACATCCACGTCCAGATGGCCTGCTTCCTATTCAGGAGTCAGTCTGAGATCTGGGAGTGAACAGATGCAATTCTATGGTTTGCCAACAAACATAGAACTTCCTAAGGAGTTCTGATCGAACTCACAGAGAGTAGCTGACATCTTATCTGTCATAAACCCAAACCCACATATTTCCTGTCTCTCCCGCATAATCCTTGGAATCATAGATGAAGAATGACGGATTTAAGGATCAGCCAAATTTCACTCATAGCTTTTTCTCCCTGAACTTTCCACCCTGATTTCAAATGTCATTTTCAATATACACTATATTCTCTCCTATGCAATTGGATATTCTTTGGTATGTGTGTCTTCCTTTTTTGAATTTACTCCATTTTGATTGAAAATTAGATGTATTTTTATTTTTACTATACAAATATGTTTCAAACGTTTGCATACTAATTCTTTTAACATATTTTGTAAAAATACTGGAAAATGTCACTTCAATATTTTCAAAGCATACACAATATAATCATGTTTATAAATATAAATTTTCTCTTTTTATATATGCATTATAAAACAAAGATTTAAGGCTACACGTTATCAAATCTAGTAAACCATCAAAATAAAACAACATTAATCTACATGCTCTTATAGATAAACACCTCTAATTATATGAAGGGACTTTATAAAGTTTGTGGACAAATGTAATTAAAAGAATTTTTCCACTAAATTTTGAAGCTCCATTACATATAATAAGACAAAATAAATTATACTTTGGACTACAAAAAATATGAACAAATGCAATTAAAATAGAGTGGAATTTTGCCATGAACTTCTGGAAGCCTCTTGTATTAATTAATATCAAATGTGTTACAATGTAAAATTAAATGCACTTAAAAATCAATGAGGTATAGCCATTTTTGTTGTCATAGGATTGTAATATGTAAAGATCACTGCAGGCATTTAAATTGCCCTTATATAAATTAACTCCAATTTTATACTTATTTTGTTTATATTTTATTATCAGTCCACATTTAATTGAAGAAATAGAACAGGTACATGTACAAATGCTAAATTATACAGCTCAGTAGACTTTTATAAACCGATTATTCCTAAATGATAAGCCCCCAAATCAAGAAATAGAATACTGTTCGTTCCCTAAAAGCATCTCTCACAGTTGCTATTTACCTCCAAAGGGAAATTCATATTCTGACTATAATGGCATAAATTAATTTTTCCAGACTTAAACTTATATGCATGGACTGACACAGAATGTACAATTACACACAGAGTTGTGTATTTGTTAAATCTAGCTTTATACACTCTGAGTTAGTCCAGGTAGACAAGAGGAACAAATTTCAGAGACATGCATATAGGTATAAGGAAATGGTTTACATACAAAAGAAATGTGACCCTAAGAAGGCATCCCAATCCAGTCCAGTGCAAAGTCATAAGTCCAATATTAACCCATATGCCTGCAATCAGTCTATAATGTCTGCTTCCGACTCAGGAAGTCACAGGTCAGTGGGTGCAGAATTTTGGCGCTGGCAGGGGTCTCCCCATGGCTCCTCGCTTTCAGGGTTCAGGTCCACTAACAGCATGCCACTCCAGCTTCAGAGGTCTGTCTTCATCAGGGCAAAGCTGAGTGGTCTCTCCACTGGCTCAGCCTCCCAGCCGCCGCCATTCTGTGTTGCCTGTGGTTAATCATCTCTCAAACTAACTCCCAACAACTGGGGAAGATAGCTTCTCATCTTCACGAGGGAAATACCGCGAGATTTCCATGGAGTCTCAGGTGAAAGTCATGCCCACATAGAGGCCTCATCGGCTACTCAATGGATATCTCCAGATTAACAGGCTAGACTCCACCCCTCCATTTCAATTATAAAATTAACATAAGCACATGGCTGCCACATACTCTCAAGGTTATATTTATGTAATTTACCCATTTTGTTGAAATTGCATAAACAGTAAACCATTTCAATGATCACATGTTATTTTTATTAATAACTTATTTTTTAAAATTTTTAATTTTTATAAATAATTATTAATTATTTTATTAATCCCAGGACACTGAAAAAAATTGTGGGAAAGTTCTGCTGCTGTTTAACCTTATTTTTTCAAATTTTTTAATAGCCCATCAAATTGATCTGTTCCACTTTTATTGCAAATTTTGGCAATTTCCAATTTCACACATTTCATTTTCATTTTAAATTTTTTTTGAAAATTATGAAAATCGGAAAAGCCACATGCTCACTTCATGATATGTTTAGTAAATAAATTGTGGCAAAATATTTCATATAAATTAACTCTTCTTCTAATACTTGGTTCTTATCAGGTTTTTTTTGTGTGTGTGTGTGTGTGTGTGTGTGTGTGTGGGCATCACTGCCTCTGGTGGTCCTGGGCGCTACCCAGCCGCCGCTGGATTTGAACCGCCAAGCCTGCGGGCTGCAGTTCCACACTCTACCACTTACGCCACCGGGGCTCAGCCCATCAGGTATAATTTACACATAGATTGTTGTTAAATGCAGAAGAATTGGTCCATCTCATAGTGACCTTATGTAGAACACGATGAAACA